>JAKRZM010000822.1:113260-125110 GCA_036379175.1 Heliconius cydno galanthus | reverse complement strand
TTTAATAACAGATTCACAAGAGAATGACAAACATAAACGTCAACAGTGACAGATTATTAACAACTTACAATAAAATGTTGCTACTTAAAATTTGTTAATTATAATGTATAATAAAGTTAATTATTTAAATTAAGAAAAGAAAACTATTATTTTAAGAACTAGTATTTGGTCTTGAACAATACCTATATTATAAATTCGACAGTAACTCTGTCTGTCTGTCTGTCTTTTACGCAATCAGGGCCAAACTGCTAATTTAATTGTGATAAAATACTCATACAGAAGTACTTGAGGGTCTCGGGATGAACATAGGATACATTTTTTTCTCATATTTGTAATATTGTCGATATATACCAATATATTAAAATACTTATTAATTTGACATGCAATTTATTCCGCCATTTTAATAACAACTGTCGTTGCTAAGCAACGATTTGCAAAAATTGTTGTTAGAAAACGTCACCCAAAATGAGGTTGCTTAACGCATCTCTCTATTAAAAACTGAAAATAATTTCATAAATATATTTAATAAATATTCGTATAGTTCAAGCGGGCGTAGCCGCGTACGGGTCCACTAGTATGTATATAAAAGGAGAAGTTTCCACTGATTAAGGTATAGACGCACGCGCAGCCGTAGCCGTAGCCGTGAAGGGGTGAAATGGGGATTGAAAGTTTGTATGGAAAAATATATATTCGTATAGTTCAAGCGGGCGAAGCCGTCCAGGATCGCTAGTATAAACAGAAAGTTAAAATCAATATTTGTAATATTTATCAGTTTTTAAAATAAAATCATTTAAATAGTTTTTATGTAGACATGCGCACATCTTCGTCATTTTACAGCTCAATAATATTTATTATATGAATATATTTTTAAATAAAATATTTATGCAAACATCATATAATAATCAGTTACATTTGAGAATTTTGTATACAATAGGGAATTTATCTTTAAATCGTCTGAGTTAACTCTCATATTGCTTTGTTCTACTTTTTGAAACTTCTAGTATACTATAGTAGTATTAACTTTTGTTAATTTCAGAATGAAAAAGTGCAACAGCGGCAACTGGCCGGAGCTAACTACCTACTGCGGGTGCTGCACCCTTCCTCATGGGATTTATATTAGATCTGTTATTACTGCGGTATAAAATGTTATGTATTTTATTTTCATAATGTTTCTTTTTTTTGAGACAAATATGTACAACAGAATCCTAGTCTATTTACCTGACTACGGCAAAGCCAAAAGGAGAGTTATGTCATCTGTTCCCCGGTAACTTGACAAATGAGGTATCGCTGAATTGTCAATTGTCATGTGACGTCATATTAAATTTTATGTGGCGCTATTTAGAGCGCAAAACTCGTAAACTAAAATTCTATCGTCTCAATTAGCACATCTCAAAAATATATAACACAGAGCATTCCGTGGGACACAACTACACTATATTTTAATAGTACAGTGTTTAACTTAGGTATTGTGGAGCCTCAAATCTCATTATCCAGTATTAGTAAGTCACAAATAAATAGACTCCTTATTACATTCGTTACAGAAAATAAAAAAACAATTAAATGTTTTTGAGATTTCATTTCATGAAATAAAAACCATTTCTTATTTTATGCTAATAAAATAGATTTATTTTACTGAAACTACATTAAAAAGCTCATTTAATAAGGTACCTATTCTACTAAAAAATAAATAATAAACAAATCGTATTCATTTGTTATTTATTAATACTGGACAATGAGATTTGAAACCATATAATTACTTTCTTAATTTCTCCCGGAGTGAAGATTGATGCAGTTAATCATATTTTTTTTATTCCAGATTGTAGTGGTTCTCTTTCTGGTTCCCAACGTATTTTATTTGAGGGGACTAATTGAAACACGAGACATGATCTTATCGGGAAATATGAGTTTCCTTGAAAGTCGTACAAATGGAGATCTTGTAGATCGATCGACGATACTAGCTATCTGCAAAGCTTTGATAGTTTATTGCATAGCATGGTTGTCGCTCAGAGTAGCGTACATACTATTTGTGGCATGGACAATGTACGCAGTGTATGCAGTATGTGTTTTTCTATGTATTAATATAGGGTTATATTTTTAAAATTGTTTTCATGATGTTCAAGACACTGATGGTACTATGCAACGATCGTCACTTTTATAGTTGAAAGAACTGCATTCATTTACTGGTTGTTGTTAGCAGAAATACGGGCGATGCCACTGGCCCGCCTTCTATCAA
The DNA here is from genome assembly GCA_036379175.1 of Heliconius cydno galanthus. Taxonomy (NCBI): domain Eukaryota; kingdom Metazoa; phylum Arthropoda; class Insecta; order Lepidoptera; family Nymphalidae; genus Heliconius; species Heliconius cydno. Next base: position 122,877 of record JAKRZM010000822.1, on the reverse strand, counting down.
TAATTTGAAAGTGCTCACTTACATCTATTTAAAATATATAAAATATAATATTATAATCGTAACCACATCGGTGATGACGCTATTATATTCCTTTCTTTTGTACGTGCCATTTTATTACATTTACATAGTGTTCTTAATGTATCTCTTCCAATGCTGAGGCTTAAACAGATGAAATTTCTGAGAGCTCAATTTATTTAAAATTTTATTAATAGTTCCTTTAGCCAATAGCTCCTAATATATATGTCTTAAAGTTCAAATACAGTATCTTTTTTATTCTTTCCTTTCTTTTTATGTTTTATATAGTTTAAATGTTTTTATACCTCCTTTTTTTTACAGAAACACACTCGCACATTGAAAATCATCCTCTACGTAAACTTCCCGCTCTGGTTTATTGAATTCTTCTTAACTTTCATCAATCTATTTTTCTTCGGCTACGAAATTAATATCATCATGATAATTAATCACAGTAAGTTAGTATTCTTTGATAGCCTCGAGACTTGCCCTAGCCCCTTGGAAATAAATATATTTTCAAGTTGTTTCGATTACCCAAGTCTCTTCCCACATAATATAAACTTTTAATATGAGATTAGTACGGAAAACTTAATTATAGTAATAATAGAGAGATTCTATTTATCCTAATAGAGTTGGAAGGTAAGGTTGCAAATAAGCCTAATATAAAACCAAATATTTGACTAATACTTTTAATTTTCTAATTTCGATTTCTATAATAAGTGTTTTAAAGTAGTTTAGCAGGGAGCTTTGAACCGTCCAAGCACTCTGACCACTAAAAATGTATTGTCATCAAGCTATGTCGAAATGTTTATACGCTTGTTACAACTTATTTATGTTGTTAGCATCTTTGCATGTTTGCTTTATTTTCGCTACTCAAAGATTATAAAACCCAACCTAAAGATAGTCATAGAACTCATTTGACAAGAGAGAATGTTATTTATTAAGTTTTTTAACATTAATACTTTTTATTTCCTAAGGTTTTCTCTCTCTCGATATTTGATTCATAATTTACTTCATAATTTGCAGTATCGGAGATATACAACATTTTGGCGATACGAAGCTATTATATGAAGTTGAGGGGTAAATCAAGACTAGTTCCAGATGCAATAGCAATACCAAACATGACGGATGCGAATTCTACAATTGTATATCCATGTACAGCCCTTGCTAATGGTAAACACTGTAGAACCTGTACTTGTACAGTTCGAAGAAACACACTCGGAAGTGATGTATTTATTTCTACACAATCAACGACGCTACCAAATGTACAAACAAGTGAAAATACACCAATTGACTCCACTTCTATAGTAGAAAGCGTGGCAGGGGGAATTTCTGTCCTTAGACCTCGTGATTCTAGACCATTGAGTCTAGATCTTCCTTTGAATAAAGTAGATTTTTCCGATGAACCAGTTATATACGACAAGGCACAATTGAATATTGGATCCAGTCCCGTCTTAGAAGATAGATGTTATACTTCATTATAAAGAAGTACCTAGAAAAGAAGAAATTAAAGTTTAAAACGACTGCTACGATAATGTGAAAATCAATTTGTATTTCAAATTATATCAATCGCATATTCCGCAGTTATTTGAAGAACTGTTTTTTGAAGAAGAGAACGTAGGTGTGACAAATTTGCTTGGAGTTACTGGGCAAGCGATGGAAGCGTACACAACGAATAAAGATTTAGACCGAGTTTGATTGTTTCATTAGAGCGTAAGTTCTTTAAAAATATTGTGATCACAAATATAGTTAAATTCTTTTATAGATTACATTTCATATAATTTTTATATATTATGACTAAATGGTCAAACAAGAATTATCTGAATCAAGTGAGGAGTTAGTCATTTCATGTTTAAATTGGGATAATATTGACAATGAGGTAGCCAAGGAAATTGGTGCTACTTAAGATGACATTTTTTAGTGTTTATTATAGTAGTAATAAGTAACTAATTACCTTAACTAATTAAATGTTAAAACTAATTAGAAGACTTATCTAATCATCATAAACACAACAACAAAACAAGCCATGATGGTTCCAGTTACAGCTGTTGTTCGATCTCCAATCAAAGGAATTAAATGATTATATACCTATAGCCTATAGTCATAAATATTGACTTGGTACTAAACTACCTACGCGTACCATAATATTATAACTCAAATGCTAAATAGTTTTTAACTAAAGAATTGAACAAATAACTGACACACTGTTGTGTCTAACCATCAAACCGCGAGACACTTCACGGTTCAGAGTAGTAAATGAAACATTAAAAACAATTAAGTCTAATTTTTGACACACTGCATGAAGAGTGGCGGACGTCAATGCCGCGCTTTGTTCTGATACCAGATCAAACAATTCAAAGTAATTCATTCTCTTGAGTGGAAATCGAACTCACAACGGACGCTGTGCCGCTCCACCACGATGNAGTCGCTGTGCAGTAACGGTCGCTGTTGGTTCAAGCTCCTGAAACATAGACAGTAACCTTGAACGATACGCAGTGAGGTTAGTTCCCCCCTCTGTTGCCCTATAGTACGCACGCATGACACTCTCATTCAGCTGTTGAGACCATCTCATGCGAGGCACTTTACCACCGGTAGCGGGAGCCTTGTTGAGCATCCTCGACACTCCTGGCTCCAAACCCTCCGATGGTGGGATGTCGGCGCGCCGGCGTGGTCTTAAAGCCGGCCCTTCCGACTCTGACATTCCTTCCTCCGAACCCGCAGTCGAAGGCGCAGTGCGATAGTCGTCTTCTGACGACGACGGTTGCGAATTCGAAGGGCAACATCTCCGCCCGTGGTGTTGGGAGTGCACTTGTCCTCCTGGCATCCGTCACTATTTTTTACTCTTGTGCCATCTTTTACCAATATTTGTTTTAATTCTAGTAATCCAGATCATATTTTTGTATCCAATTTTCTTATGGTTTTGTACTTTTTCTAAATTATTTATTAATTTATATCAACAGTGAAAATTTTTCCTGACATGTTTGTTTGACGGTTGCTAGGGTTGTTTTTTATTATTATTATACTTTCATTTTGTAACGACGTTATAAACATTTCTCAATATTGTTTACAAACAATTCCTGAGACTATAATTAGATTATTTTTAATCACTGTAAATAAATTAGTAAGTTTTCTTCAATTGTAAGTCAAATAATTATCTGTATCTCATTTGTCAGTTGTAAATATAAACAAACGATAGCTAACGATCTTTTATGGGACTCTGAGGTCACAACAATTAATAAAAGGAAATGTAAATAAGTTGTGCGTTAAGAGAGACAATTACACAAATGCAAAGCTCAGCTTGAGCCTGGCCAATTGTTGCAGCACGATGAATGGAAAGAAATAGAGTAACAGCTAAACCACTAATAAAATAAAGACGCTTCCCGCCCGTGATACGCATCAATCTTTCAAACCATGCTAACTGCTTTTAATGTGGGTTTCACTAATAGATAGACATTAGACATAGTCATTCAAGAGATAAGTGTTTTTTTAATATTCAATAAATCCAGGAATATCAAAGACTTATTATGTGCGTACGTATAGCCCAGCACATGTGCAAAGTCACAACTATTATAATATTACAATATTAATATTAAAAGGTCATCAGTATCCCGACTAATGACAATGTCAACGAAATATAAAGTAAATTGTACTCTAATGGAGTGAATGAGCTACTTCCGCTCCGCGGCATTGTGCTCCGAAAATTATACACCACTACATTTTAGTTTAGTTTGGGCATAAATAAGCTATTTCAGGGATTGTTGTGGCGACTAGGCGTAAGACATAATATACTGGATAAATAAATATTTATAGAGCCTTTAAAATCTAATTAGTTACTAAAGACCAGAAAGAAGCAAAAAACAAAATTCCACTCGAAAAAGGAAATAAAATATTTAATATTTTCCTTTTTTCGCTCTGGTGGTGAAAGCGCGGCATTGAGTTTCGCTACTCAACACGCAATGCCTTAGATTGCCAACTATTCAGCGGAAAGTAGAGAGTGGAGTCACTTAACACTAGGCTTCCTCTGCCTTACATGCAGGTAACAGTCACGCGGTTATTTATTTATTTATTTATTTATATATGGTGTGACTGTAATTTAATGGTGGTGGATTCAATTCTCATCCAGAGAATTATTTATTGATATTTTTATTTCATCTCTCTGGTACTAATGCAAAAGCACGACGTTGAGTTTCGCTACTCAATACGAAATCCCTTGAAAATTTGGTGGAAAATGCGTGAAAAATATAAGAAGTAGTCTACAATATATAATATACACGGGAAAACGGAAAATGATACTTATCTACCACAATTGTAACGAAGTAACATATTTTTCCCGAAAAACGGAAGCAAAAATCCCTGACATACGTCACAAAAACACAAAACAAACTATCTTATCAAAATAGCGAGTATGTTCCAACGCGCGTATAAAACTATATCTGACTGACATTAGTGCAGTGAGTTCATTGAGACCGCACTGGACGGACGTCGAACTTCGACCTTACGTTTATATTAGACAACACTATTATTAGACAAGTTATTATTATTTAGATAATTTGTGTACATTATACAAAAATGTTCTGTGAACTACCAGAATTTGGAAGATGCTGCTTCTGCATGCCTCTGAGAAGAGGCGTTTTAGTGTTTGGATATTTAAATATTGTAAGTATTTTAAAATAAATTAAATTCTATACATTATAGTTGTTTATAAAAGTTTTAGAATGAAACGATATTTGATATCGAACCGAGTGTTAAAGGAACAACCTTACAGACATTGCGTGTTGCGCGACGGAACTAAACGCTGCTGCCTGCTTATCTTACCAAGGGGGCTTCGAATCCACGATCGTCGCGCTTAGAGCCAATAATTTACATGTTACGGATATTTATTAAATGAATGAAGGTTATTTACGTTATGTTTAATTATGTTTTAACAAAACAAAGTGGTTTTAATAATTTAGAATAGGTTTTCAAAGTTAATTAGTAAAATATTGGAAAATGGATGTAATGAAAATAATTCAGCCCCCTGAGTGCCCTGAGTGGGAGAATAGAGTTCACAAAATTCGCGTTTATATTTAGATGGCACTGCGCCACAGTTTTAATTTTCCCAGAATTTTTTACGTTTTCCGTTGTTCATTACAAAATATCATTAATTTAGTAATCATTGAAGTGTCTCACATTATGATGACATACTTAAATGATTTTTTTAAATTTTACTTTCAAGGGTCTCATATCACATCTTATCTTTTCGTAGAAATTGTTTAACGTCTTTCCGCTTAGTACGTAGTAAATGAACTTTACACTCGACCGTGTGACCCCAAACTAGATAGAACCCGTACTAGGTAAACAGATACTTGAAGGACGTATATGTCTACGTCGCAAACGAACAGCTTCACGCTGTATCACGCATATAGCAGTGTAGACTGTCCACTCTGTTCCCCACTTACAGTAACATAGGCCCTACGCTGTATTTGACACAATTGGCGATTGCCAACACACAATCAAAAAACTATTCACTAACAAACTTTATTGCGGTGATCGTTCTTAAATTGTTCTAACAATAGATTTAATTAAAATTGTATCTGGTCAATGTTTGTGTAAAGGAGTTACATATTTATATTTAACATTAGCAAATATAAAATTCATGAGAATGTTTTAAATGAAAAATACATAGTTAAGGCCGTTGCGGCGCAGTGGCACATCATCTCGCAGTAAACACAACTACTTTGGGTTCAACTTCCATTCCCGAAATGAATTACTATAATTTTTTCGCTTTGGTATCGCCATTGAACACATTATGTCTCGGAGGATGAGCAACGGAGTGTCTTAGCATCAGGTTTTACAAAAACGAAAGGAAAAAAATGTAATTTAATATATTTTAATTTATTTCCAGCTTTTCTCCGCGTTTATGGTGGGAGTGTACAGTTACTCCGTGCACCACGACGCGGACGTGATCCTCGTGTACCACGGAGTGACTTCCAATATTGAAGATAAATTCTGCCTCGCGATATACTGTGTTGATATAGTGTTTAATGCATTGATGGTGTATGGAGCGCATAGGGTAACTATCAAAATAACAACTTAGCAATAATCTAACTTAACTATTAATATGTTAGTTTTTGTCCATTTGAACGCTGCTCAACAAACAAAAATGTTTTAAGTTGACTCGTACGAGTAGCTATCGAACCCACAATAACAATTTCTGTGAAATTAAAGAATGTCCTTTTCAAGGGCAGTTCAATGATAAACATCACATCACATCACATCACGCGGCGGCGAACATCAAACGAATGAGATATTACAGGGTATATCACTGTAGGTTTCAAACCTATTCTACCAAGTACACTATAAATTGAAAGATACACGCAAATAGTACCTATATATTTTAAACAGAATTCTTTTCATTCATTCTTTTCATTTCTTGATTAAATTTAGTAACTAATCAATCTCTTTCATGAGTTATGTTGTCCAAAAGTAAATGGAAATAAACACAAGCTCTTTTGTTGTTGCATTAATTGTTCAAAATATAGACAACTTTACATCGTGACATTCAATGCCAAAATTGTATATAATCTAATATATAAAATATGAAACTACTAGACTTGGGCCCGTATTCATAAATAGCTCTCAATCCTGAGATCGATCTTGAGATGCCATTTTCAATCAAAGATTATTATTAAAACAGCATCTCAAGATCACTTTTAAAATCAATTTCAGAGATGATAGCGCTTTATAATTACCGGCCTTACACAAGTGAAATTAGTGATATAGGATTCCCCGAAATTCCTCAGACCAAAATCGAAATAAAATGTTTTATTTTAAGTTGTGGACGACGACTAGTTTAGTTTAGACGAACATTTTATATTTTCAGCAAATCATTTCGTACATCCGGGTATTCTACTACTACATGATGGCGACGACCGGAGCGCTGGTCATACTGGAGGTGGTATCTGTAACCACTTCTGGATATTTCGACATTCTTGAGCTCGTGGGATTGTTCTTCACAGGGCTATGTAAGTATATAATATTCATATTATTTATTAGAGTAAAGCGATAGTAATGTAAATCGTTTGAGTGTAAGCGCGACGGTTCTGGGTTCGATTCCCATTCGCGTAATACATTTTTCCCACTTCCTCGTTCTCGCGCTACGTCTTGTTACGAACATGAAAAGATTCCCCCACTCGGCACACAATATATCGGTATCTTTACTTATATATCATCATAAATTATAAATATGTTTAAATACAATACAAAAATAACTTCTTGTGGTATAAATTTTTAATACCCAAACTACTATAAAAAAATTAAGAAAATATCTGTTCTTAACTTTCTCATTAATATATGCGACAATGTTTCTTTTTCAGGTCTCAATTTGTACTTACTGTTCCTAGTCAGAAGTTTAGTAAAGAAAATGGAAAACTCAGGAGGAGCGTACGAGAATCAGCTTCAACAGTTCATTAACGGAGAAGTTAAAGTAGAAACCAACGGGATTTATCCAAGCATAGTTATACCAATTGAAAATTCTTAGGCTAACGGCTTAAAATTTACTTCTAGATACTAATTTTATAAAGCTAAAGAACTGACCTGACCACGCAGGCGAAGCCGTTGGTAAAAGCTGTTAGCAAAAAAAATATATGTTAAAAAAATCACTAAGTTTTTGGACTAAGCAATTCCTGATAATAATTAACTTTAAGATCATTTCACTATCTTATCATTGTTATCTTACAAGCTTCATACTTTATGTTAATTATCAAATTCTAAATTTGGTATAATTTTCCTAGAAGCTTGCAATATGAGCCAACACATGGTTAATTTATTTTTTGCAAAGGTATACAATAATAGCATAGGCATCTATAATTATTTACTTAAATATATATAAAAGTACGTTTTTTAATTAAAAGATCATTTTTATTAAGATTTCAAATTTAATCAATTGTTAAAGGAAAATTTTAAATATTTTAGCCAAGTCTAGGTTTGATCAAGATGGACATTTAAACTAATGTTAAACACACAATTTAATGCCAAAGACAATTGTTTAATTTATTTTAGTACTCCACAGTTGAGATCGTCCTTTATAGTTTCGAAGAGATCCTCTACAAGGAACTTGGCAGGTTAATGACTCACTAGTCTTACTCTTTATTAAACATCTTACAGATGATGAGTAACGTCGTAGCTATTTTTATTTTTATGATTAGTTTTAACATAGGAAAGTGGTCTTGATCTAGAAATGAAGCTACGAGTAGAGCGTAGAGAGACCTTTAGAGTGTCAAAAAGACACTTTCGAATTTGTGATTTACTATATTACATTTAAATTAAAATCCTGCCTATATATTAATATGGATATAAGTGTAGATTCGATTCCTGCTCGGGATCCCCGCTCTGGTAACAGGCACGGCGTTGTGTCACGCCGGGTTTGTGCGGTAATTTGGGTATTTGGGCGGTGCATCTGCATACTGCACCTGCATACCTGTGTTTTGTTTATTTTTTAAATAATTCCAATGCTTAAAATATATAAGAATAGAATGGCTGGCTGTGTTATGGTTTTATTGAATGTCACCTCATAACTGTTTGATAAGATCTCGTTTACTTACTGCTCAGATCTATAACGGGGACTTGTGAGGCAGTTGTGAGAGACTATGGCGATCATTTTATAGTTTATGTGTTTTAAGTTCCATTGATTTAAATACTCATGCTGATATGTTTTATAATGAAAAATGTACAAAATTGTATATCAATTGACTTATTAAATTATTTTAGAAGTAAGACTAATTTTTAAAAGTAATAAATTAATAATATTTATATAATAATGTGTGCGTTTATATTGTACAAATGAATAGTGCCCTTTTCTTTTTTCTTTAAATAAATCATCTTTGAAGTATTAAACACCCTAAAATGTCAATAGATGTTGATTGAGGGAGGATTTACACTATAGTATAAGTCTCAGTTCGTTCTCGTACAGATTTTAGTCTGTTAAAAATATTCTTATCTGAGAAACAAGGAAAGACGATAGCATGCATTTGCTACTTGCAAGTTCCGGTCCAATCACACATTTAAGAATATTTATGATACAAGAATATGAGATCAGATCGAGGATGACCGTCATTGTAGTGTGGGTAAGAGGTTGATGACAGTGGACGAGGCGAAAGAGGTATGTAGAGACCGTAGCGTTTGGCGCTCCGTTCTCTCTGACTGCACCGCTAGGAATACAACGTGAAGTTAAGTAAGTAAGTAATTCGGTGGAAAGTGGAGAACAGAAGTCTTTACATGGGAACGAAATGGTTTAACATTAGGTTTCCTCTGCCTGCCATGCTACGTGGGGGATACAGCGTGAAGCTAAAAAATAAGATAAAAATATATTTTTTACGGAATTCAATGAATAATAATGCAGGGGGAGACCTTGTGAATGTAAACACTCTAGTTGTGGGTACGGTCCTCACCCAGGCAAAATTATCGTATTTAAATTAGTTTAAGCGATCCTTTTTCACCACTTAAAAGGCAATGTCTTGAAAATTACGCTGAAAGCAGAGAATAGAATATCTCAACACTAGATTCCTTTTTGCTTTGCGGTCCAGGTCCCTATTATATATAACTAGCGGCCCGCTCGCGGTTTCACC
>JAKRZM010000822.1:92426-110408 GCA_036379175.1 Heliconius cydno galanthus | reverse complement strand
TTCCCTGCTTCATTCTTTTTCCCGCAAGGTAGGAAATTTGTGGCGAATAGTAATTTATTTTAATGTTTTTATTCTCAAAACATTGTTTAGTTTTAAATATTATAAAAAATGAACAGTTTTATTACATATTCTATACTTATATACATTTTTTACTGTGTATCCCCAGGGTAGGCAGAGGGAACCTAGTGTTAAAACACTCCGTTTCCATTAACACCTCTCCATTTCCCACTTTCTTCATGTAATTTCCTCGAGTGGCGGACCGAACTATACCTATACTATTATGATAGTATTTATTTATTATATTTTTTATTCGATTACGTGAAAAGGAGGGTTATGTTTTTCTATTGTATGTTTAAATACGATACATATATAACGTATGTTCATTTCTTTGACACCCTTCCTTACAATCCAAACGGGTAGGCAGACGGTTTTTGACATAATATGAGGTGACGCGGCATTCGTTAGTATTTTCTTAGATATCTACGAAAAATATTTTTTAAATGGAAAAGGGGGCGAGGTGTTCCTTTTTTTACCATAGTAGCATGAGTATCAAATGAAGCTAATGAAAAGATATTTCCAATAAAAGAAATTAAGTCTGTAATAAAGAAGTCGAGTTTCCCTTTTTTTAAACATTCTTGGCCTTTCTTGGATACTTTTATATAAAAAAAATACGTAGATAGCACTGAAGTATTGCTTGTATTTTTATTTATATTCCCAAAGCTCTAAAAATATATGTCGTTATAATAACGTCAAAGTTTAACAATTAAGACATTAAGATAATCACTAAAAAATGTGTTGAGGGGAAAATCCTATAATTTTGATATATTAAAGCAATTTATTTGCACTATAGTTTATTTATGATCTCAGTCTTGTTTAAAACAGTCATATAATATTAAGGTTTAGGCTATTTTTTAAAAGAAAAAAGTTATTTTTTTTTACTATGTGGTGAAAGAGTTACATCACTATTTTATATATAGATTATACAAGTTATACAAAATGAGTCTGAAGTTATACGCGTGTTGTTTGTGCTTTCCACTGAGAATTGGTTTGCTAGTGTGGGGATACTGTGGACTTGTAAGTAAATAATTAAATGTCTACGTAACCTAAACTGTCTTTGCGTAGTATGAAACAAAGTCTTATCCCAGAGCGTAATTAATATAAACTTTATACAGTGTAGACAGAGGGAACCTCGTGTTGAGACACCCCGTCCCCAATGCGTCGTCCAATTAATGAGATACTGCACTCAACGCCGGCCTTTGTCAACCAGAGCGGGAAGACGAAAATTATTTAAATATACCCCATTTCATATTCCCCATTTCGGTAATCGAACCCTCAATCATCAGACCAAGATAATTAAAACAAAAATTTAAAAAATAATGAAAGTTCTATTTTTCAGGTTCTAAATTATGTAAGCTTAATTCACACGTTATGTAAAATGTACGATTTTTTGGATGGAACCGAAAAGACAGATTCTTCCAATTTCATCAGTTTGTCTCTCACTATGGGCGCCTTGAGTCTACACTTCATATTCTATATTGTACTAATAGCTGGACTACATAAGGTAAGAATCTAACATTTTTAAAATGTTATACTTTTTTTAAAAACATAAAAAAATAATGTACGGGATTTGAATCCACTTGTAACTAGCGTATAAGAATTTCGAAGTAGTTTGATGACAGCGTATAACTTAGTGGTTAGAGCGTTTGAAAAGTTTGTTTCCAAAAGGCGCGGATTCAAATCTCGCTTCGTTAAAATTTTTATACGTTTTAAATAAATTACGTTTACGGTAAATTGGAAAGCTCATTAATTTGTCCAAGAAAATGTATAATCGTTAAATATTACAGAATATGTCGCGATTCTGAAACAAATGTGATAAAATTTTAAATAATCAAATTATTTTATCTCTTTTCCAGAGAAGCTGTACTCTTTTAGAGATCTTCTATGGATTTTGTGTAATAGTAATGATAATGTGGGCATCGGTCCAAGCGCTGTATATACCTCTGAAAGCATACAAGTTATACCCGAGGCACAAGTTCGACATCTGGTGGAGTGTGCTTATGAACGTGGTCATAGCTGCGATAGGTCTGCGTAAGTATCTCTTGTTCAAGAACGTTGTCAATCCACCTGGTTCGAAGGCCTTTCTTCCCCAGTGGTTCTCATTCCTTTTGACAATAAGTCCTGCCCATTGCCACTTCAGCTTGGAGATTCAGAGAGATACGGAGGTTACCGATAGAACCTCCGTATACATTTGGTTAATCGATACCCAACTAAATCTAGGAATAAATGAGATATTCTCTTCTGCTATTCATTGGGACGGCGTCTGACTCGGCATCCTGAAGCCAAAAAAGTAAATTAATGAATATGCTGTAGATATTGCTAATGGTGTTAAAAACATAAATATATTTCAAATTTTGTGTTTACAGTGCTCCAGTTCTACCTGGTGGTCAGCGTGCGTAGCGTGATCTCTACACTCGAAGATGTCAAAGAATGTTCCGCACCTTTAGAAGATATGGAAGACCAGACCTGTGTCCTTCACTTGTATAATACTAACAAAGAATGCTGTAATGAATGTTAGTGAACATTCATTATTTATTTAGTGTTAACTTATAAACTTAGATTTGATGTAGCCAAATCTCGGTGTTGATTTCCGCCAATCAACACGCAGTGGGCGGTGTGTGGCTAACAGTGTTTTAACACTTCTACCTATGCCGTTTTGCAAGAAAAGCGGGAAAATAAAACAAAAACTTATTGACGATGTACTTTCGGCCAATTTGCCTCTTTAACCACTTTTCTTTTACTTGCTGCGTTTTTATTAATTGAATATTTCCTATCGTTCTTTTATAACATAACAGGATCAAAATAACATTAAACTTCAATGAAGTAAATTAACTATAAGTGCAAACATTATATTGAAACTATTTTGTCGTTATTTTTGCCGGCTAGTGAATTAGTGTCAATAATTATAAATACAGGCCGTCGCAGCCTTACGAGCACGAGCGTACGGTACAACAAGTATCATAACGTTTGAGTTTAAATGTTACTTATTTTTATATACCCTGGTATATGCGGAAATTATTGAAAAATTTATATTGTAAATAGTGTTAAGGTCTAATATAAAATAATGAGTATTATATAAACTTAAATAAATAGATATTAAATTATTTTTGTGCTATTATTTATTTTGTCGTAGCGCAGAGGCGTAAAGTAACTGTAAAATGATGTAATACCTTTTTAGTAGTGGGTTCGGTCGAGTGGGGACTCGAGGAGATGAAATATTTATTTAAATGTATATTTCTATTTCTTCGCTTTAGTATTGAGGCAAACCGCGGCGTAGAATTCTGCCACTCAACACACAATGCCTCCAGAATTCGGCAGAAAGTGGGAAACGGAGTGTTTCTCTACCTCTGCCTATCCTGCTGTGTGCGGGATACAGCGTGATGCGGATTTTTTTATATTTATTTTGGTTGGATACTATCGTACCGCAGTACGAGGTATGGCTGTAATCGCTGTTGTTTTAGGTTCGATTGTTACCTAGTTTTATGGTAGACAATGCTCTAGTTCCGCGACTCAACGAGCTATTAAGCAGCCTCTTTCAAAAATACTTTTAAGCAAAATGAATTTATTAATAAGGGTGGTTATAAATTTCCATTATTATTTATATTTACTCCAACCTACCCCGCATCCAAGATCTTATAAAACTCTGACCTCGCTATAGAGTGACCTGACACCAGGTTCTCTCTTTCTACCATGTTAGTGGAATGAAATGGGAAACTGAAAAATGAGAGTGAGTGAGTACAGCCATAGGAGGATATTATATTATTTTCTGTCGTACTTACTTTAGCTCTTCCATTGTTTTTCAGGAAGCGCACTTCCTGCTTCACATTTAATCCTATCATGATGAATACTGTATGAATTAAATAACTTATAAATAAATATATTTATTTAATAAAGGATAATTTTGAAAAATATATATTTAAAGTATATTTATTTTAAGATTTTTTTCAATTATATAGGTATAAATTTCCATGAACTTTGTTTCAAATTTCATAACTGTAGGTTCACGAGAAGTACTCTATAGGTTTTGATTACTCGGATCGACGGACTCGAATTTCATGTAGCATAAACGTCTTTGAGTCTTTTGGTTTTAAGAAGTTAGAAGCTTAATTTGTGCTCTGCTTTACTATCAGCTATATATATATAATACATCAGCGCGAACTTAAGAGGAACGACAAAGTATAAGGAGCCCCAAAAATACGAGTAGGTATTCAGTTCCTCGGCGACTTTGACAGCAAAACTGCTTTACGAAGCGGTGGTAGTTTTATGTTCACACAAAAGTACTTACATAGAAATACTTGAATAAATGATAATATTTTGCATTCGACCTAAAACATCGTTAGTGCGACGTAACAACCACGCGTTGAGGTTATGATCATTTTAATCATTTATCATGTCTGTTATTGAGTGACCTCATATTTAAATCGTGTAATAAAATATTGTTATTATTATTAAATTTTATAATTATACGTATTTGTCTAAAATCTACACTTGGACTTGGACTGAGCAAGTTCTGGTTCTCAGCGCCTCCGGGATCCTGAGCAATTTCTTCCAGTAATCTGTCATTTATTATCGATCCATTTTCTATTGGGTATAATAATTTTAAAAAATGTATAAAGGGTTGGAATACTCAACGCCGTGTTACTTACATTCGTCGCATAAGAAAAATGTTAATAATTAATATACAAATAGAAATGGCACTTCATATGTATCTTATTTGGGTTGGGGTTCCCTACCTCAAANCTTATTGAAACTACGAAAATGCGGGTTGCATTAGAGTTTAATTAATTTTCACATTATCTAAAGTGCTTTGCAAACATACATTATATGAATAATCCAGTAGTAAAAGCGGGCGAAGCCGCAAGGGGGTCACTAATTTATTTAATAAAGGATAATTTTGAAAAATATATATCTGAAGTATATTTATTTTAAGATTTTTTTCAATTATATATCTATGAATTTCCATTAACTTTGTTTCAAATTTCATAACTGTAGGTTCACGAGAAGTACTCTATAGGTTTTGATTACTCGGATCAACGGACTCGAATTTCATGAAGCATAAACGTCTTTGAGTCTTTTGGTTTTAAGAAGATAGAAGCTTCATTTGTGCTCTGCTTTACTATCAGCTTAATACATCAGCGCGAACTTAAGAGGAACGACAAAGTATAAGGAGCCCCAAAAATACGAGTAGGTATTCAGTTCCTCGGCGACTTTGACAGCAAAACTGCTTTACGAAGCGGTGGTAATTTATGTTCATACAAAAGTATTTACATAGAAATACTTGTATAAATGATAATATTTTGCATTCGACCTAAAACATCGTTAGTGCGACGTAACAACCACGCGTTGAGGCTATGATCATTTTAATCATTTATCATGTCTGTTATTGAGTGACCTCATATTTAAATCGTGTAATAAAATATTGTTATTATTATTAAATTTTATAATTATACGTATTTGTCTAAAATCTACACTTGGACTTGGACTGAGCAAGTTCTGGTTCTCAGCGCCTCCGGGATCCTGAGCAATTTCTTCCAGTAATCTGTCATTTATTATCGATCCATTTTCTATTGGGTATAATAATTTTAAAAAATGTATAAAGGGTTGGAATACTCAACGCCGTGTTACTTACATTCGTCGCATAAGAAAAATGTTAATAATTAATATACAAATAGAAATGGCACTTCATATGTATCTTATTTGGGTTGGGGTTCCCTACCTCAAAAAGTAAAAACGGGCGGAACGGAATTCGTAATAAGTTGTCCTTATATCTCGTGCAGATCAACGGGAACAATCGGCATCAAATCGGTATGGAAGCCTTGATGGGCGAGTCCTACTCGCACTTATTACACTGACAATTGACAAGCTGGTTTAACAACAACAAGGATCAAAGTCCGTCCGCAACAGTGCGATATTCTTGCGTCCCTGCGCCGACGACGGGTCTTATGTTAAAAATGACATTTATCGAATAATAAAAAAGTTATGTATGGACGCCAGAATACAGAAAAATATGAAATGGCACTGGACTCTATTATGCTCTATCTTCTATGCTTACTTACAAAAGGATGAGATAAAAAGAAAATAATCCGATGGACCTTCTTATATTTCGTGGGAAATAAGCCCACAATAGGTTAAAATTTAAAGCCAAATAAAAGTTTTATATAATTTACCACATTTTATTTAATAAGCTAAGGTTAGTTTTACTGTCGGGGAGTCTTAAGTTATAACTTATTTTATTAATAATCATGTTTATTAAATGCATTCATGTTCACAGGTTACAACTATAGGATATATGTCATCCTCATTTAGAATATGAAGTGTAAAGTAGGTATTTTAGATATGTATAAACTCTTTATCATACATAAATTAATTTTACAAAGAAAATAAGTATAACAAAGAATTTGAGCGATGCAAAGTTCCCCCTTATTGCACACAGGCCTCGGTTTCAGTCTAACAGGAGACGCTTTTCGACACTGATTTAGGTCAGACAGACATTTAGGTCTGTTAGCTTCACTCTGTATCTCCCTTATCGTAGGGCTTAGGCTTACGCTGTGAAAACGTAGTGTTAAGAAACTCCGTTCCTCACTTTTGGGGAAACTCAAAGCGAGCGCTTTGTCTAGGTACGAGAGCGAGGATATGAAAATAATTAATTATCCGAGTGGAATTCGAACCTACAACCATCGCGTTTAAAATCAGATCGCTGTATTAAATAAGCCTGCCTCATAAATTGTTTAGATTTTCCGTTTAAGTCAAAGCAAGGGTCTCTTCAAGCTCGGTCATCCCAAGTGCCGTGATACTGTGGACCCATGGAGCCAACAGCGTACTGCTCTATAGGAAACGGCATTTCCACCAGTTGCCTGGAAGGTGAACAAGAGATGCGGATTCGAGTCCGGTTACGTTTAAATATTTGTACGTAACCTTGACACTGTAAATACATTCGTACACATTTCTATTATAGAACACGCTTGCTCTTGGTGAGCTGCCAGTAGTAATCTATACGTATGATTAAATTGTAAAAGACCGTTGTCTGTGAATGGAAGGTATTTGGCGAAATCGATTTATGGCGTTCATCAAAATAACAACAAAAGACAATGAATGATTTTTTTAACTGCGCACGACTGGCCTCTAAGAACCTCTTCTTTGAATTCAAACAATATTTTTTATTAGCTGTGAGCTTATGTATCGATCTACGCCGAAATACAGGTAACGTAAGTAAACGCAAAAATAACAACTTAAATTACATCTAAACTAAATTTCAATAAATTCAATATTACTGCTTTACTGCTTTACGTATCACTCCCTCTACTGCTGACTGCCCACTACTTTTATCATAATCTGTCCGTTAAAATGAATTTGCATTAGCGTCATTGTGACGTGACCCCTCTCAACTCTCCGCACGGAGAATGAAGTGTTTGTATCAATTTATTTGGTATGTTTAAGTTATAATTATTGTGAAGCCTCACACAGCATATATCCACGTGGTGTTGACTGTCAATCGGCTCTCTTCACCTAATAATAATTATTTTCATAGTAAAAGCCGCTGGCGGCCAGGCACAAGCATGCGCAGTTAAACGCCAGAGTTCGGATTCGATTCCCACTCGGGGAAATTGATGACAAGATTTCATAATATTTACTTTACAACTAAAATGTACAAGATTGTATATTTCAATTCATTTAATTTTTACATACAAAGCTTTTTGTAGAAAAATGGATACTTAGTAGGAATTCCCATAAAAATAGCAAAGCACTTCCTTGATTCCGTTGGGCAAATCCTAACATCCGAAGATAGTGTATTTACAAACAGCGCAACGAAACGATAACAAATATAAATAAATGCAAACTTTGCCATACACCCGTCCAGACGCGCCTTGACCGCGGTCAGAGACGTACCGTTACTGAATTCTCGACATCATTTTAAATAACAACTTCAAAATTTGCCTTTCCAAGTAATATTGTTCAGTGAGTGACCAGCATGAGGTGCGAGATACCAGAAGTTACAAGATGCTGCTTCTGTTTCCCGCTGAGGCTCGGCTTGCTGGTGTGGGCGTATGTAAAGTTGGTGCGTATCTAACTTTTATTGTGAAAAACAAGTGATGTTATCTCGATCAATATTTTTTGAGGTTGCGTGTTCAATTCTTAGAAACATATGTATTTTATTTATATTAAGCTGAACGTTTATGTATGAAATATGTTTCGAATTTTAGTAAAATATGTAATTTGTCATAAAAGATTTGGTTAATCTATATACTTATAATAAATCTGTAGAAAAGTCATTTCTGTACATTGAAAATATAAAAAAAATGCTAGGGTGTTAAAGGACAATTATCAGAATCCATTTCCAGCATTTTTGGAATTTTTGTCTGTTTGTCTGTTTATGTGAGCACGTATCACGTAAAAAGTACACAACAAATTTAAGCAACTTTTATACACAAAAATTGTAAGTAACTCAGAGTAGGTTTTAGTTTTTATATTTCATTGTAATCGCTTCACTCTATCAAAAGATATAAGTATTTAACGTTTTCAAGAAGTTTAGTTTAGTTTTTTATCAGTTTAACATTCATAGATGGCTCAATAGATTCTGAATCGCGCTGCAGTTCTCGGCGAATCTCGATTGGAATAACTGTTGATAAAAAATTAATTATTAATGAATAATAACGCTACACTCTCTCATAACATGTATTTAGAGACATCAAGAAATTTATATTTGAGAAAATAGAAACAGAATTCTAAACATATTGTTGCGTTATTAATTTTTATTTGTTAAAAAATAATTACATCGGAAAAGAATAGTAATCATCTCAATACCTTAGTAATACATAATGAAGCTGTAGAGTAAATGTTTATACCTCATATGCTATTAGGTTTGTAATGTATTCGTATACATTTAGTTTTCACTTTCGTAAGTGGGGAACGAACTGATTTGACACCAAGTCCTCGAGTAACTTCACTAAGACTAGAGTAGAGTGCGTCAAACTGAACTAGACCATAGCGTAGGCGACTTACTCTCTCTATCACTAAATGGAATTAATTTGCGGAAATTGTTATTATTGTGCCTTCTGCTTCGAGATAATATCAAATTTTGCAATAAACGTTTGTTTATGTGCGGCTTTATCATTCAGTGGGAGTTGGCGGGCTTTGATACCTACCTCCATTTGATAAGAGAACCTTGTGTCCCTATATACATACAAAAATACATATACTAGTTGCAATAGTATATAAAATATAATTGAGACATGTATAATCGCTTTCATAAATTGCAACATTTTGTTATAAATTATTAATATCATTCTTAAATCTAAATTAATTTGTAAATAACTATTTATATACACAAAAATATATAGTACATATAAGTAATTTATAGAAATTCCTACAGGAACGGGAAAATAGGAAACTCTCCATTTACGCCTCAGTGTCTTCGCAAATATTATTTTCTTCTCTCTTCTATATCTTTCTTTTTCGCTGTTTTCCTCCTAAAATGTAGTATAATATTAATAGTAGAAATGTCAATTATAGAAATGTATATGTGTATGATCTAAATTAATACATTTTTTCTATATTTTTCCAGATATCCAATCTTCTTCTCTTCACGCTTATACTTTTCACGACAATTGACGAGTGGTCACGGTACCACAACCACGTGCCAGCCTTAATTTTCATATTTCACATACCGATACTGCTGGCGCTGCTCTTGGACATCATATTCCATATTATATTTATAATCAGTGCACATAAAGTAAGTAATATAAAGGTGTTTACTATATATTCAAAATAATGAAGGCTGTCCTATTCCCACTCGGTAGAACGAATTGTTTTCATTTCCTAGCTCTAGTGCATAGACAATGCGGGAAGCAAAAAACTTACACCATTAGATACTTTGATGAAAATATTCTGTACCTCTAGTACGTTGTAAGGCCGACGGTTGTGGATTCGATTCCAATCGGGGGTTTGAAGTATTTCATATTTTTATTTCCGCGCTCTGATAACGAGGCAAAGCACAGCGCTGAGTTCCGCCAGTCTACACGCACACGCTCATGAATTTGGTGGTAAATGGGGGACGGAAGTATCTTAATGGGGAACAAAACAAAAGACATTACACTCACTTGAAACTTTTTTGTTAATATATATATTTTCCGTTTTTCAGAAGGACCATAGCAAAATGAGGATATTCTACCGGTACAGCATATTCGCGCTCGTCGTGTACGTGCTGGGCTTCGTTATCACGATGTCGCTCTTCTTTGTCGAAACCTACTTCATATATGCTGTTATATTTGGACTGTTTCAATTGGGCCTCTTTATGTGGATTATAAGTAATTTTTATTTTATATATTTTAATTTCACTGTTTTAACCTCATTTTTTTAGCTCGCGCATTTCTTCACGCTGTATTCCGCTTCTACTAGGTTAACTAGAGGGAACCTAGTGTGAGGAGTTAGAACATTTTTATTTTAGTTTATTGACATTTCGGAAGAAACATTCATTTTTCTGGCATATGCGGTACAAAATAGGTATGTAGCAGAATAGTGGTAGAACTCAATAGAGTGCTTTATCTTAACTACAGCAAAGAAATGAATATAAATTATTACCCGGAGTGGAAATCGAGCCCACAACTATTATATCATAAGTCAAATTCATTTTGGCATATATTGCAATACGCAAAAGTTCAATCACCCAAGTTCGACCGCGAGCTCGTCAAGCGTGTTTAACGTGTTCCTTAATTTGTATTGGTCATGCAGATGTGTACTGTTCAAAGAAATATATATATATATATATATATATATATATAACCATTCCCACCAGCTCGGTCATGGTGCAGGTGCATAAGCGTGCAGAAAAGATATATTTTATTAATTATTAATAAATATTTTTTAGTTTCCTTAATGTGGAATAACACATTAAAATGATAAAAATATTAAATATTTTGATCTCCTCACTTTGGTGCCGAAGCTAGAGAAGCGTCGATTTCCACCAACACGTAATCCAAGTGTGTATAGTCGTTAATGCTACGGAAGTGACTTACCACTAGTCTCTGCTAATACCACGGAGTATACACACGGATATAGTACACGTTGAATAGAATGTAATATTTTACTTCAAAGTAAAAAAATTGAGTAAAATTTTATTAGTTGTTCACACCTGTCTTATATTGTGTTTACGCCAACATCGCCCTGGCTTCTACTTTTAGCGCACGACTCAATCTAAATGTATTGTCGTAGAGGCCGTTGCGGCGCAGCGACAGTGTCTGACCGTACACGCGACGTTCGTGAGTTCGACTCTAACTCCGGGAAACGTCTGTTTTATATCTTGCTTTAGTAACTAGACAAAGTGTTGCTTTGAGTTTTACCACTCACCACAGAATGTCCGAACGTGAACGTGTAGAAGAGAGTATTTAATACTGAATTCCCTCTGCTTTGCTGTATACGGAATACAGCGTAAAGATAAAAAAATAGAATTTGAATAAAATATCACTAAATATGATGCTTATAAATATTAAAATGTAGCTTAAATTTAAACCTATTTTAATTTTAGTTATCCAGTTCTACGTTATGATTCTCGTTCGAAGTGAAGTGATAAAACTGGAGAGGCACACAAACTTTGAATTTGTAAATCACGCAGCAGACCCTGACTCCTTGAAAGTGGATATAAAAAATATGGAAGGATTAGGATATTAATTTGTAATTGTGGGTGTTGATGACAATAGCTGATGTAAACTTCTAGTCAATTTTGGCTAGTCAACTAGCCTTATTACAAGAACAGTTTTGCTAAGTTTGCACCGGGAGCGATACGGGACCCTTAAGGACTAACTTGAACATACACGTATGTACGTACACGCATACACGTATTGCCACCAATAAATAGTTCCACGCTCAGTCCTAGTGAGCCGAGCGAAGTAATTACAAGATACAAGATTCTTTGTTGATGGAAATGTAACCTTATTTTGTTCAAAAGAAGGCCGGGCTTACAAATGTATAATATCAAATAAACAAATAAAAAAATAAGAGCTCCAAGCTGTCATGGACCAAGGTTTTCATATGTTACCTTCTCTATGTAGCTACGTATAACAACACGACTAATGTATATGTGTTGTGTCCAACAACACTTAATTATTGTGTAACCTAACTCCATAAACGTAAAAAAACAAATAGGCCACGACTGTCAATCTTTGTTACCTATTGAGCTTGTTTCTTCATTTATGTAGTTTTATGCAGTCCAGTTCTTTAATAATATTCCTTTCGAATATCCCTTCTTTCGTGATGATTTGAATCCGCTTGCACATTCCACTTACAGTAGGTTATCACTAAAAATGTTATTTATCCTACTACTAGCCACTACTAGTCCAGCCATAATAACATTAAATATACACTCGTATGTAACAACAATGAACTTTAACTACTTTTGACGACAAAAATGACGTACTTACATTGTTTCTAGTATCAAAATAATTTTCATACATATTTTCTTATTTAAATATATTTTTAACATTTTTGTGTGTTGTCAACATCTGTCGGACTATGAATGATCTGTAAATATATAAGTAACAAGTAGAGCCTTAATGTATATAACATAAGCTATGTAATATAACCATTTTGTAAATTGTAATATAAAAGTAACATATAAATACTGAGAAAACATTTTTTTTATTATTTTTTATCACCAATTTAATATTCTATTTTAGCATTTGCTTATAATATATTAAAAAAAATTGTTTTTTTAAAAATTTTCTTCACTTTTCTTTAGCTCATAAAAGTATGTACTTTTATGCATTTGCAAAGAAATTTCCATGTTTGACTTTACTCGCTATGAATTGGAATACTAATGGGGGAACATTATAATGTCAATCACATTTCCTCGCTCTGGAGTACCTTAACATTAGGTTCCCAGGTCCCAGGTTCTCTCTGTCAATGAAGATTGTATATTTACACTAAACATGTAATTTATAATCATAATAATAGAAAGGCTTGTTACTTGTTAGAGTCAAACAGCGCGTAGTGTGTCTGGCATACTGGCATACTACGCGGAGTAGAACACTGTAATATGACAGTTCAGTTGTAGGTTCCTTGAGAAATGCAGGGAATTGGGAAAGTTAGGAAATCTTTACGGGAACGGAAGAACACTAGAAGTTACAGACTGCAACTGGTGTCAAATAAAGCAACATAGTCTTTGTACTTGTTAAAAACAAAAGATATCAATAATTATTCTCTATAAGCAGGTCCACGTTGTATCCTGTCTGTATACTCGTACGTACATTTTGTTCCTCATCATGTGTGGAGTGGCGTGGCATGTGTCTTGACGCCTCACTTACCAAAAATTTAATTTATATATAGAGATATACTTAAGTTATTTGAACATATAAAACTATTTCTGATATTTTGAAGGCGTTTATCATTCAGATCTCTTAACGCCTTTTGTAAAATAGTAGCAATATTTTGCTAAATCTTATTTGCTTATTACTTGTGGTGGCGCTGTGGTGCACTTCTATACCAGATAAGATGGGTACACAATGTACTATGGTATTCTATACCAGGAGGGAAAATTAATATGAACCATAAAAGTATTTTTTTTAAATTTAAGCCTTTACTTAAAAACAAAACATGTGAAGTGCAAATTGGTCTTGGCCACTGAGAGTTCCTGAGAGTGCTGTCCGACATCAGCCTGCCGCGCTACTTACAGAGACGAGACATTACATGTTGAGTGAGGGAACATTTTTAATAATATTAATATTTTTAATCCGTCTATCATGGAGGTGTTGTAACGTTGTGAAATACAATTGTCTATTTTGAAATTTATAGGTTTTATTTCAGCCTCACGCTGTATCCCGTAGCATCCTCTGTAGCAGGGTAGACAAAGGGAGCATAGTGTTAAGACATTCCGCCCCCCACTTTCCGCCGGTTTTTGGAGGCAATTTGTATTGAATGACTCAACGCCGCGCGTAAAGAAAGAGTGAAGAAAGGAAATTTTATATATTTCATTTCCTCGAGAAGAAATCGAACCCACGACTAGTGACATACTTATCTTATAATTTCTACTTAAATTTCTAATTATTTACATTTTTTTTAATTTCAACTTCATTTGATCATTCAGAAAATGTAACAGATGTTGAAGATTAAACACAGTTTTATTATAATTGAGTAATTTACACAATAGTGACTGGACGACATCCTCTCAGATGAAAAGATTTCTCTAAATATATACAAAGATATCAAATAAAATCTTATCTCTTATACAATTTCAACATCCATTGCGGAATCTTATACATTAATTCAAGTAGGTAACGTTAAAATTCTTCAATGTAAACAAAAACTAACGATACTCTAAAATTTTAGTTTATTCGAGTGTAAAGAAAACATCCTATTCAGCGGTCAAAGGATATTAGATCGTCCTCAGAACTACTCGTCTGCTCCGAGAAGTTGGCGTCCATGCTAACATTTATTCAATAATATCCGTACTATGAAGTGTAGTTTTGGTCTGAAATTACCCGTCATGAGAAGGTGCTGTTTTTGTGTGCCGCTACGTAAAGGTGTCATAATATTTGGATATGTCAATCTTGTGAGTATAATATTCTTGCAATACTCATTATGCTGTCGGTTAGATTCCTTGTCGGGAGAGTGAATTATTTTAGTTTTCTCGCTCTGGTAAGTCTATAAGCAAATCTCGGTGTTGAATTCCGCCACACAACACGCAATGTCTCGAAAACTGGGTAGGAAGTGGAGAATGGAGTATCTTTATACTAGTTTCTTTCTGCCTACCCTGTGAGGTGATCCATTCCTTTCTTTTGCCTGTCTCATGGTTATACTTAGGTAATTGTATGTATGTTGTAACGACAGTTTCTTATGACAAAAATCATCTAGTGTCACGAGTGACTCTTAATCTATATTACTATGTATTATATGGCCTCTTGGAGTTTATTTATTGATAGAAATATACATTTCCTCTCGTATATTACTACGGAGGAATGGTCAAGGGAGAAATTCAATTAAGCTTTTATTCAATTTAATTGAGAATAAACATTAATATAAGAAACGTAATAGACCTGATAAGATCTTTTAGAGAGGCTAGTCGTGGCGCAGGGGCATACTGGGCACAGGCTCAGAGGTTCAATTCCCACTTGAGGACCGTCGCGCTTACGGCCAGTCCACGGCGGCCTTGACAGTAATATTATATTCGTATTGGTTGATAACCTTTTCCTCCTTTGTACCCGTCTTGGATAAGTAACTTTAATACGCATGACTTCACCGTTGACCTACGTAATTATGCTTAGAGAATGTTTAACGGTCGACCACATCGAAGTTAACTATATTTATAAAAAAATCGCAGCAAGTTACAAACCTTAGAACTGGCCCGGCTTTACCTAGAGATTTGATTACTTTTTGCAGAATGCAGGTTTTTACTTGATTAGTTCAAATTAGAGTAGATAGGATCAGATACTCCAGACCCAGAGATATTCCTACATGTGATAGAGGTAGTCAGCTCTCCAGTTCTTGAAAAGCTCTAGTTCTAATTTGATTATCAGTGAGTGAGTACAAGAGAATCAATGTTGAAATAATAAAACTTTGATTTCGCATAACTTCAGAAATATATGACCTTAGAGGTTCTGGTGTATGCTTACAACTTACTAGAAGAATATAATTTAAAAACTAAATCTATCCAGAGGTTCTAAAATAGGGGCACGGAAATATGCCAAAATAATTCCAGAAAAGGATGGTACGCTATGGTATCAAAGCAAAGCACGGCCTAAAATTTAAAAATTCGGCGGAGAACGAGGGAACGAATTGAACCCGCAGCTCTAGGAAACATATTAAAATTGGACGACGTTTCCATCAGGCGATTTCACTTCCATTTACATTCAAAATGCTTATAAGTTTTTTAAAATAACTTTTCTCTTACCATATTACAGGTCTTCTCCTTATTGTTATTCCCATTCCTCGTATTCCTCTTAGTTGAGGAACTGACGACGGGAATAAAGGGGAAAGAAGAAGATGGTGTTTTCAGAACCACTGTTGTACATCTACCACTTACCATAACATTTCTTTTGGTAGATGTTATTATGACAATTATTTTGTTAATTGGTGCTCATAAGGTAAGCTGTAAGTTTTTTAAAGAAGGAGCTTCATCCTTTTTCGTAATGGCGAAAAGAAAGTCCGTTCTCCAATTTCCACCCAATTCTGGATTTTTTTTTTACCAGCACTTTATCTACCTAAAATAATTGAAACATCGACGCGCACAAATGTGTGACTGTAACGTCCGATCCCCACTCGAGGAAATGAAATATTTATTTAAATTTATTTTTTCATTTTAAGATTTTCTCCGCTTTGGTAACGAGGCAAAGCGCAGCGTGGAGTTCCGCCTGCAGAATTCGGTGAAAAATGGGGAACGGAATCCCTTAGTACTGGGCTTCTTCTGCTAAATTATAATATCATCATCCCCCCAGCCCACTGCGCCACGATCGCCCTATTATCTTCATTTTACTTATTAAATTGTTATATAAAAAAGTGATCATTCCAGAAACATCGACCGTTACTCCGAGTATACTTCTACTGCGGTCTGCTGTTCCAGGTGTTGGCACTTTGCATGGACCTCGTGTACTTCGACTTTAGAGAATATATTGAGAATATTGTTTATTTCATTTGTTTAGGTGAGCAGAATATTTTGTTTTTTTATGTATAGTAGGTAGGTACGATTGTACATATTACCGTTCGGACCCCCTCTCGAAAATATTTTTTATTAGAAGTATTAAATATTAAAACATAGGAAGCCTTCTGTACATCCCTCAAATGGACGTCCAATTCACAGCCATCGTGTTTACAGTCTGTATTTGTACCGTCAAATTCCTTTCTATACTTCCCGCTAAGAATTGAGACATTGCAAATTGATACAGAACTCAGCGCCGCAATTATTATTATTATTTATTGCAGGCCTGAACATATATATGTTAGTGCTTGTCTACAACGTCATACACCTCATAGGAGAGAACAGAGAGGTGCAATATGTGGCCCACTCTGAAAACCATCATATTTAATTATGCTTTGTTAGAACAGATGCTTCTGTAAGTATTATATGTTTATTTGTATGTGTGTCACGCATTTACATAGTATATAGTTTAGAGCAAATTAACACCAATAATAAGTAAAAAGAGATATGAGCGTGGGATTGTAATGCACAAGTTGTGGATTCGATTCCCGGGAGAGGAAATGAAATATAGAATATTTATGTTAACGCCACTCAACACGCAATGCATCCAGAATTTGGCGTACCTAAAATGGGGAACGGAAATATCTTAGCATTAGGTTCCCACTGTCTGATATATGTTTAGTTAAAAAAATATCATTTATAAGCTGATAACATATTAAAACCGATAATAGTTAGCATACTGGTAAAGCGAAGACCGAATAAAGGAAACAAATCAAGTAAACTTTAAACATGGCGGTCTCCTTACGAACCTTCAATGAAGAGTTGTAGACGATAAAACACTTGTTGGAGTTGTTATAATTACTTTTAAATTATTAATTACTGTATCTAAGACTACCTTTTAAATGCAACTTCACATCCAAAGTTGACGGAGAACCTAGTGTGAATTTAGAATGAAATTTAGAGACAAATATTTATGTGCATGTATACGAGTACGTTACACAAATAAGTAGACAAGTTTAAAGTACATACTAATCAAATGAAGAGTTTCTAAAAATTAATTTTTAACAAAAACATAAACCGACTTCTAACAACGACCTAAATAGTGAGAAATAATTATATAAAGATTTTATAATTTTGAAGTCGGTGCCAAGTAGAACAAACAGGCTTAGTAATTAGATATTGTAGTAAAGGTGTTGTAGCATTAGTTTGACACCGACTTCAAAATTATAAAATCTTTATATAATTATTTTTCACTTTTTAGTTCGTTGTTAGAAGTCGGTTTTTGTTTTTGTTAAAAATTAATT
>JAKRZM010000822.1:53599-68820 GCA_036379175.1 Heliconius cydno galanthus | reverse complement strand
TAGCATTTCATCTAGATTGAAATTATATTTCTATAGAAATTATATTCTTATATTTCAAGCAGGCGTAGCCGCGTCCAGGTTCGCCAGTATATAATAAAACAGTAAAAATATTATTTTATTATTACAGTATTTTTTTTAACTGAAATGGATAGAGGGACACTTAAAAACAATAATAGAAAGCAGCAAGTAAGAAAAGTCAAGTCAAGTGTCTGTCAGTCTGTATGTATGATCATCTTTATCTCCGAAAGTACTGAATTGAATTGCTTAGTTGTAACTCAACTTAATATCTAAAGTTTGTTTCATCAAAATTGGTTCATTAAAAAAAAGTTATCGCCATTTGAATGAACTCAAGGCATGAGTTTGCCTGCAAATATATAGCAATCCATATATATACTTATACTTATTATAAATCTGTATTTGTTTATAATTAATCTGTATTTTAACCGACTTTCAAAACAAGGAGGAGGTTCTCAATTAAATATTTTCGATTCGATATTCGATTATTCGATTACATTTGGGTATTTTTCGTAATATGCAATCATTACAGTTATTTAAAAAGAATATTATAATATAAATCCTTACTCAAATCAATAATTTAACATTTAAGGCTGTTTCTTAACGAGTAAATTAATTCAATTCGTCAATTATTCATTGACGTCAACACATATGACTGTCAGTCAATTATTATATAAATAATCATGCAGTTCAAGCGGGCGAAGCCGCGGGTGGTCTCGTATTCAATAAAACACTCCGTTCCCCACGCACTGCCATATTTTCTATATATATATTTTCTATATATTGCATGTTGGGTGGGGACTCTATTGAATTTTTAATAATTGTAAAAATGTAATTAATTTTGTTCTCTCACATTCTGGCACGATGGACAGACTATTCAAAGAAGGTGGCTGGCGTTGGGTGGAAGTGAAGGGAGGCCTACGTTCAGCAGTGGACGGCGAGAGGCACTTTCCGCCGAATTCTGGAGGCATTGCGTATTGAGTGGTGGATTTCAACGCCGCGCTTTTGAGATCCTATTATCCCGATTAGATTCTTGTATGTATATAAAAGTTATTTGTTATGTAAGTACCTCAAGTAAAATAAATAGGATTATAGAGTCCAGTATATTTAACCCAGTTTATAATAAACCTGTTTGGCTGTAAAAATAATAAACAAGCAATTCGGGAAGTCTAACCCTATTAGCGGACAGAGCGACATTCCTACGTAACCTGCCGCCGGAAGCCATCACGTGTTGTTTTACTCACATCGTTTTATATTTCTTAATGTTATAAAGAAAGAAACTCCATTTCCACTAAGACAATTCCCCACTTGCCGCCGAATTTTGGAGGTATTGTGTGTTAAGTGCCGAAACTCAACGCCGCGCTTTTCCTCGTTGCCAGAGCGATGAAATAAAAATATAAATAAACAATCATTAATTTCCTCTAGTGGGGGTCGAACCCTCAACCAGCCGCGTTTACAGTCACACACTCATATTAAGATCTGTACTATCACCATGCGCCCAAGGTCCTACCAATTCCTAACAACAGAATAGCAACTTGTGAAACGCCAATACCTTAAAGTTTAAAGAAAAACAAAAACCTCTTTTGTTAACCAACTGACACAATATTACTATAGCACATTCAATGTTAATATAGGAGTCTGGGAACCTCATTGTGCACACCGCTGCACCGCACGTGTGGGAAAACAGGCTGTGCTATAAGAGTATAAATTACTAAATTAATTGATATTAAATTAAAATTGTTTTTAATTTCTGGATTCTGAGGATTCTGTACCTCAAAAGGTGAAAACGGAACCCTTAGAAGATCACTTTGTTGTGTCCCGTCTTATAACCGTCCATCTGTCAAGACCATTTATCTCGAAATCTCGTAAAGGAACCTAGAAAGGATGAAATCATCAATCCTTGTTTTTATATTATAAGCTCTCATTTCGTACCCATTTCATAAATGTTGGTTCGGTAAATGATGCATGAACGATCGTATCTTTTGGTTGCATTGACATAGAGAACTCTGAGAGACCATAAACCTGAATATTTGATATTAATTTCATTTTGATGCATCCACGCGATCTCAAGATAAATGGCAGACGGATAGTCGATCAGCAAAGTGATCCTGCAAGGGTTCCGTTTTCTTCTTTTAAAGCACTGAACCCCAAAAATATACCTTGATGTACTTCAAAGAGTGTATTACTTTATTACAGAGTGCTATTTAAATAAATAATTTATCTAAAATTACAAATTAACTTCAAATCTATCACAATGTATATTATATAATTGATTATTCCTCTTATATAAATCTGTTTTACATGAGTACTAAACTATTGTCACAGCCTTGGTTTGATCGCTTTCGAATACCATAGAATAGAGATGCCCCGATAAGCCGCGGTATTAGCATTATGTCATAGTGTTAGCAACATATGACTCATTCTGTGTCCTAGGTCGTGGCAACCGTAGACCTAATTTTAATTATACTTGTATGATACTGCACCGATAATTAAAAAAACGTATTATTTAAGTCTAATACTGGGTTCTCAGGTCTACCTATCCCGCGATATCCGGGATGCAGCGTGCAAATTTACTCACGTTAGATTAAAAAATATGTATTCAAACATATTTTTTAAATACATATCTTCAAAGTAAAAAAATAAAAAACTTAATTTAGGTGGCGGGAGATGTTGATAGTAATTTCCATCTACTTTAGACGCAAACTGCTTTTCTGGTAATTTAAACTTAAAAAGATTCATCAAAATGTGATATGACAACAGAGGCTGTCGTAGCGCAGTTGTGGTGCGGAGGAATTGTGACAACATGGAAAGACAAGGCCTGGCGTCGAGTTCCGCCCACTTAAGACGCAATGTTTCGAAAATTGAGAAGAAAATAAAGCGTGACCTAAAAAAATAGTTCATAAAATCAAATAACTGTCAAAATAGTACATTCACCGCCGGTCTCCTGTACCTATGTTCTTACTTCACAAACAACAATGTTTATGTCACCCGAGTTACGTTGATTTGACACTTAAAAAATGAAGTAGAACTAGTTAGAATTAATCGTGTGTTATCTAAGTATAGCTCCCCGCAGCACCTATAGGACTAGATTCGACCGAGCACGTAACACGCCTTGTTGCGTCATAGAGAAAATGTCACAAAAAACTAACTTACCCTAACTGAGATACTAAATTTTCTAATTAAATATCCAATTTTAAGTCATATCCCTTTACATTTAGAGCTATAATTGAGTATTTTGGAATATTCGCCATAAATTCTTCAAATAGCAGTAGCGTCCGTGTAATGAATCATGTATTACCTACAAACATACATCTAATGTGTAAACTTATAATTAAATGGAACAGGTAAATCAATTCAATGATTTATTTACGGTGTAAGTATCAGCTGTCAATACAGATGTGTTGTACGGTTTAAGTACTCCACGGGTGTCGAAGTGATAGTCACTTCGAAACACACTTTTATCCGGGCGGCTGCAATTCCGAAAAAACCCAATAAACGGAAATATAAAATATTGCCATTTTTAGAAATTTCTTACCACTCTGACACCACAGTATGTCCTATTATACTGAAAAAAGAAACTGATTAATGTCAATATATCCATCTCTCTAAACAACCTCTACCTGGTTTTGAAGCAGTGGCAGCCTGGTTTGTGCAGGCCACGGTGCGCCTGACTCGAAGCAATTAAAGCATACCTCGTGTAAAGCAATAGTGCAAAGGATAAAGTAAACAAAATAGCGTCCTTGAACACAAGTCAGTAGAAAGTGGACTACCGAGGATAATTACAAACCGTGATTTCATTTCCTTCTGATCTAATCCTTCTTTTATTCTGCATAAAATCTAAATTGGCTCAGAAAATCTACATATTTTAAGTCGTTCTGCTCTTGCCATCAAATATGTAGCAGCTCTGTGGGAAACAGAGGTCCTTTCGAGAAGTTTAATTTATGAATCCAATAGTTGCAAAGTCAATATGCAAATTAGCTGGGACTTACATATAGCTAGTAAGGACAAGTTGCATCACTATGCATTAATTAATCTGTATTTTTTGTTATTTACATCATATAAATTAATAAAAAAGTTGTATGAAATTTGTAACAATCTAAATATCTGCCGAGTGAAGTTAAGCCTTTTTCTTAGTTGCGTGTGGGGACACGCATCTGGGGAGATGGCTCCCTATCCTTACTTTAATATATATATATAACAATAGCCTTATAAAACACACGTCTTGATACGCAGAGCGAAGAAAAGAAAATTATAATATTTCTTTTGTTTGACTGGGAATCGAACGCAAAACCTTTCGCGTTTAAAGTCATACGCCTGTACCCCTGCGCCACGACTGGCCTCTATATTAGTAAATGCACAGATCTAGTTAGAACTGCGGCTTGTGTAAGTTCCTTTTGGTTCCGCCCACCTCACTTGCTGCTTAGTATTTGTACTATTGAACAATACTGAATATTGTGAGTGATGCAAGAACTTGTTTAAATGAAAATAAAAATGTATTAAATAAATTTAAATATGATGCAATATCCTGATGTGACACGCAACGCCTCTGGAATCGGCGGCGGAAAATGGATAACGTCTTAATGGAAACGGAGAGCCTTGACACTAGGTTCAGAACATGAATCACTTTGCCTACCCCCTACGTGCAGGATGCAATGAGAAGGTTAATGCTGTTAGCCCTATTGGCTTTATAGCGACACCGGTTGGATAGGAAAGAGGGTACTGTGTCTCTGAAGAAATGCAAGCACTATGTGGCTGCTTGTGAGGAAGTCGACGACGGTAAGGGCGGCCCCTACGGGGCTCGAACATCGGCAATATATGCGATGGGGGGTTGGTTTGGTGTTTAGGCAAAGCGCGGCGCAGCAGTGACCTGTTGCTAGATACCGAGTGCCTGCTCTACACGTAGGATATAACACACCTACGTACTATATGTGTATGTAGTAAATGCGGCAGATATTAAGTTGTAGGGTTACATAAGTATTAGGCACCTGTAGCGTAACATACTCTACTCAGATATCCTAATTACCTACATTTACTGTTTTATATTGCTCAGGGTGTGGCTTTATTACTATGAACATAATGTACGTCTAAAGGAAACAACTTGGCACTTAGAAAGAGAGTGGGGAACGGAGTATTCAAACACTAGGCCCTCCTTCTTCCTTCCTTTCTCCCACCCTAATTAAAGCGGGATACAGCGTGAAGTTGATTTTTTTAGTAAGTAACTAGCGACCCCCTCCCGGCTTCCCCCGCTTAAGCTTCTCACTAAATTATAGGCAAATGATACATTTTTTTGCATAAATTGTAGCCTTCGTGGTATTCTAATGTATTAACTTTCTATATTCCAAATTTATTTAAATTCTTTCAGTAGTTTATGTGCTAAAACGGAATAAACATCCATTCCAAATAACTTGTAACTTGTTATATTTGTAATATTTTAAGTAATTTGAAAAGGATGATAAATATCATATAATTTTTCAATTTCTATAAGCTATAAGCTTTACTAACAAAAGTTGACAATTACAAAAAGCTCTGCCCAAGCCACAAGTACAATTGTACTAAGTACTCTCTATCGCAATCCTTTATCGCCGCCAGGAAGCGATTGTGAACCAAAACTAAGTTACTTTGCCCAGCCCATGAGCAGCCCGACCTCTCGCCGCCGCCGCCCCCGCCCCCGCCGCCGCCGCCCCCGCCGCCGCGCTCTATATTACGAGGTATTATTGTATTATGTTGTGAAATACTATATTTGAACAACATAGTAATGGTTTTACAAAGGTTGATCCTGTCGCTGTCGTCATTTTTGACAACGTATGTAGATGGAGTCGGGGGTCAAAAATGTGTTGAACTTTTGTAAAATTTTTTGGAATAATTTTATTAATATTAACTAAAGAAGCCCTTATTCAAGAGAAGAATAAAATTAAATTGAATTTCAACAACGCGCAGAAGAAAATACTCTGCTTGAAAAGTTTTAAATTTAGCTTTAGCTAGTTTGAAATTTAGCTAGGCGTGTATGGGAGTATTAAAAAAACATTTTTGAAAATTCTTACGGAAACAGGTAAAATCGAAACGAAACAAAGTTGCCGCCAATGATAAGTAGAAAATATATATTTCTTGACTCATTATATCATTTTGTAAAAAAAAACTGCAGCAACCTACAGCAGCAACCTCAGCGGATATTACATCTCGCTCAAAGAAGGTATGATAATGTCAATACGTACATAAGTATTTAATTAATCCGTTACATTCCTGTAACAGCTTTGGTAAGAAATATATTTTTAAGAAATGATTTAACTATTTAACAAACACACATTTATTGTTAGCTACAACAGGAACGGGGACTGACTACTCGTATATGCGATGTTTGTAAATTAGACCCCCACACGGGGATTTCGTTCTGAATATATAAATGAGTGTCTCAATTCTCTGCGGCGGGTGCAATACTCGTATACTACATTTGATTCTGATAAATATTAGTTGTGCTATAATGTTAAGAACACCTGCAGATGGCCTGATGATGGCGGAATGTGAAATTAGAACTACTCCTGGACACTCAGAATTTCGGTAAAATACCATTTGTGTAACATTTGATCAAACTTGTATTAAATAGATCTTTTGAAGCCAGTTGTATTGGACGAGAACAAGCTGATGATTGTAAACGCGATAGGCTGTGAGTTCAATTCCCATTCGCGAAATGAAATATTGAATATTTTCATTTTCTCGGTCTGGTAACGAAATAAAGCGTGACATAGAGTAGCTCCACCCAACACGCAATGCCTTAAAATCCAGCAGAAAGTGGGGAACGGAATGTCTTCTTGACACTTGCTCCCAGCTTGCCTCTGCCTAATGACTATTGTGACATAATTGGCGTACCAACTACCAGCGTGGCTGATTCATAAACGCGATGGTCATGAGTTCGTTCTCCACTCGAAGAAATTATTATATTTAATTTATTTTTATCTATTTGCTATAGATATAAAATGTACGTGGGGAACGGAATGTCTAAGCAATGGATTTCTTCTACGTACCCAGCGATAGGGAAAAAGAGTGAAACTGCTTTTCCTTACATTTTTGAGGTTATCGAAGAAATTCTCTAATTAATATATATATTTCCAACTTCGAAAAATGACACCTATATCGATTTTTCGCATTCAAAACACCAAATAAACACCGTCACAGCAACGTCACAGCAAAATGAATTGCATTCGCCAGTACTCCGCCGGGTAGTCGAGTGGGGTATTTGACTCGGTATATAAGTCCCGGGCGAGAGTGCGGAGGTACAGTGCACAGTGCCGTCTTGTGAAAATGAAGACTTTTGTAAGTTTGTTTGTTTTACACATACATACATACATAGATAAGGCGCGTGAAACGAAAGGGTTTGATTGTTTGATAATTTGGTCGAAAATTTGGTGATCACTTTTTGCGCACTAAATGATATTATTATATAAAATTAAAAAAAACGTTTAATTATCTTAACGTATAAAATCTTNTATATATATATATATATATATATATATATATATATATATATTTGTTTTATAAAAATATCGTTTATATAAATACCAAAACCAATTAAGTCATGTCTGTCTGTTTGTTTGCTTGCTATTTGATTTAATTATCTGTTGCTGCAAGATTTTCAATAGCCTTAGACCTGTTAATGAAGCAAACAATATTTCAACAAAAAATCATTGAAAATTATTTTGCGTATATCTTAGTGATAATAATATTTTACAATCAACTATTTGAAAAATTTAAAATCCTAAAGGACTAAGACGCACATCAAATTCAAATTCAAATTCAAAATATTCTTTATTCAAATGGGCAATGATTATAAGCACTTTTGAATCGTCGAATGAACATATAAACAAAAAGCTACCACCGGTTCGGAAGGCAGTGGGCAGTT
Organism: Heliconius cydno galanthus; assembly: GCA_036379175.1. Taxonomy (NCBI): domain Eukaryota; kingdom Metazoa; phylum Arthropoda; class Insecta; order Lepidoptera; family Nymphalidae; genus Heliconius; species Heliconius cydno. The sequence continues at coordinate 60,911 of JAKRZM010000822.1, read as the reverse complement.
TTGTATCCCCAAAAGGAAACAATACAAAATATGTCGTTTAAAAACAAATACGATTCGCTGGAAGATGTAAATTAAATGGGCTCGATTGATCTACTCGTAACCTTTGAAGAGTTCCTCTAAACAAATCCTGGCTCCATCATCAAAAAATCATTATAAGCCAGCCTAAGATAAAACACAATAAGTGAGTCTAATTCAGTTTTTTGTTTGTTTTTTCTAGTTACTCCGTTAAATGTCGACATAATAAAAGCGTCAAAAATAATATAAAGTATATATTTGATTTTAATAGAAGAAAAGTAAGAGCAAAGTAGAAATTTCACAAACTCTACATTAAATTAAGAGAAAAAAAATATTTTTGAAAAGCCACATAAAAGGAAATGAACTGAATTGTAATTAATATTTTTTTTTCTTTTACATATTTGAAAGATTTACTTTAGTATAGAACATTCTACGGTATAAAAAAAGATATAGATAGTTTTCCTAACGTAGGTTGTACCTATAGCTACAAAATCTTGTAGTTACATGCAACAGGCGTATGTAATAATTGACTTTATTAAACAACGTCACGAAACAAATTTATTAATTGTAACGAGTAAACTTTTGCAATTGTGTGCTAGTGCCAAATGTATTGTAATTATTAGAATATTTTTGACATTTTAAAGCGTTACTCCACATTGAGGAAACAATATGTACTATTACAATGTTGAGGCCGTCGTAGCGCAGTGGCTCTGCGTTTCACTGTGAACGCAACGGTTGCGGATACGATTCTTACTCCGGGGAATGAACTATTTACATTTCCTCGCTCTGGTAAAAAGACAAATTGCAATACAATTTTTGACTAAAGTAATAATTATTAATTTAATTTAATGTCATTTTCTTAACCTATAAAAAGAGATTTTTTATTTTATTTTTACTACTAATTTTAAAACAAAACCTCGTGAGTCGGAGTCGCCAACACTACTGATGTCATATATTAAAATGTCGTATCACTAGGTTTTGTTTGTCCATTGATAAAAAAATAAACGAGTGTGGAAATTAGAAATAAATAAAATCAATTAGCTTCAAGCTATATCGTGCTCACAGCAGGGTAGGCAAAGGGAACCAAGATTTAAGACAGTCTGTTTCCCACTTTCCGCCGCATCCTAGGGGCATTGTGTGTTGAGTGGCGCAACTCAACGCTACGCTTTGCCTAAGCACCAGAGCGAAGAAATGAAAATATAAATTAAATAAATTCATTTCCTTGAGGAGGATCGAACCCACAACCAGTTGCGTTTACAGGCACACTTCGTGTACCTGCGCCACGACTGGCCTCAAAAAAAGCCATTATTTTATATTGATTTATAGAACTAATTAATTTCCCGTACGCATTACCTAACTTCATGTCCACCGCTCAACTTTTGGCGATCGGAAGAACGGAACTTAATCAATAATTCATAATAATTGAAAGTAAAAACAATAACAAAATATGACGACACTTGCATAAACCTCCATAACCTGCCCCATACCCTCATTAACACGCTAAACACGCGGCTTATTTCGACAAACTATGTTTAATGCATGTCTGATTTATAAGCGACGTGACGTCGTCACGTAACGGGGAAAAGTGCGTCCGATTGTTCGATAATAATTAATTCATATGATTTTTTTGTTTACGTTCACGCTCTTCGCGTACTTGGTAATGATATATTTCTTAATTTTTGCTTGTTGAGGGATTTATATTATTTAAGTGTTTTTCTGAAAATTGATTAATAATTTAGTATGGTTATCTATATAATACTATTTATTAGAAACTTATTAAATCGAAATTCAAATTATTTGTATTTTTTCTTAATTTTGCTCGTAAAAATTGTCGTATTTGTCAGAAAAATTTTCGGTGGAAAGTGGAAAACGGAAGTGTCTTAATTAGAACTGCGTTCCATTTCCAATTTCTTATAGTACTGAAAAGTCAAATCTATTGCCCTAAATTATTGTCTAATCTTTGTAACTTTACGTTTTATCCCGCATATGGTATATATGGGGTAAGAAGAAATCTAGTAAGATACTCTGTTCCTCATGCACATCCCAAATTTCTTTCATTAGACTGTCTCGTCTTAACTGCCTCACAAAATGTAAAACTGAAACTCATATTAATAAACAATTTATATTTTTCAGATTGCAATCCTCTTTATGACTTCTACGGTTCTGGCTGAACCTAGCAAAGTCGTTCAAAAACGTAGCGGCCTAGTTGGACATCTGGGTGGACCTCTAATTTCCCATGGATACGGTATCGGTGGGGGCTACGGGTACGGTGGAGCATTGTCATCTGGATATGGTATAGGATCTGCAATTGGCCTCGCTGGAGGTCTCGGCTTATCTTCTGGAGCTATCGTGGGCGCAGACGTACATACGACAGTGACAAAACATATTGGAGTTCCAGTGCCCGCACCTTACCCAGTTGCTGTTGACAGGCCTTATCCTGTACCTGTGAAGGTAAATTCAATTTTTTAACTATTTAGTTAAACTCTATGTATTTAGTAAAAAACATTGCTTTAATTTTTTCAGCTCCACAAGCTCTACAGCTTCAGCATCCCGCATGTAGTAGGCACCTAGCGGAACCTAGCGTTAAGCACTCCGGTCCCCATTTCCTTTAAATTATAGCTAATATTCTTAAAAAATGTTGAAAGTATAATTTCAAGAAACTCAAGTGAAATAATATGAGCTTGTAATAATATCGTATTCTTAAAAAAAATCAGGTAGCCGTCCCTGTGCCAGTAGACCGCCCTTATGCCGTAGCAGTGCCAAGACCGTATCCTGTTGCCGTTGAGAAGCCAGTGGCGGTACCAGTCGACAGACCTGTTCCAGTGCCCGTGCCTCATGCTGTTCCTGTACCAATAGTGAAACAGGTTAGTTACAAATAAGCCCAATTCAATTTTAAATCCATTTTTTGAAAACTTTAAATAATAACAATTTTTGTAACGTTATATTAATTTTACAATTTTTGATAAATTAATATTATATATTGAGTAAGTAATTTAGTGAGATTATATTTCCTAATATTTATATTAAGAATGATATTAAAATCATTTACTACATTTTAATTTGTAGGTCGGTATACCTGTACCCGCACCGTACCCAGTACCAGTAGCCAGGCCAGTAGCAGTACCAGTAGCGCAACCTGTTGGCGTACCAGTCATCAAATCCATAATTGGTGGTGGAATAGCCTCTGGAATTGGAGGAGGTATATCATCCGGATACTATGGAGGTGGACTCCACGACGGCTACCATGGACTTGGACACATTCACTCCAAGATCTGGTAAAATTATGTTCAGGAGACATTCGGTGTTTAAGAAAAATCTATAAAAAGCAAATACCCTTGCAAATGAAATATGGTAAAGATTTACCATCATTTGAGTTGCAAGACTGTAATAGTGGAAGGTCCGTAGACATTTCCCCAAAGAAATCTGAAAAGAAGATTTTCTAGTAACCGAATGTCGAAGGGGTAAGGCTTTATTTAGTCACGGTTGGTATTATGTGATTTAGTATAGGTTAGTTTTAACGTAATGTAACGTATGTATGTTTTGGATCTAAGATGGAAATAGAAAGCGCTATTGCCAAATAGAAGCTACTAATTGTAAAAAAATTTATATTTTTATACTAATGAAAAAGTACGGTAAAAATATGGTAGTTCGAAATAAAAATTTTGTAAAAGAAATTTTCAAGAAAAAGGCTGAATTGTTGTTTTTTATATTGTATTGCTTCATTGGGTTCGGGGTGTATTGAAATATATATATGTATGTATATACTTGCTATTAGTTATTTTAGGTTTTTCTTGATCTCCTATGTATACGCATGGAGGCAAGTCTTCTAACGTATGTACCTGGTTTTTTTACTTTTGTATATAGCTCCGTAGTGTAGTTCTGATCAAATGAGTTTATTTCGCGCGCAGTCGACTAAACACTATTGTTAATGGACCTTTTGCAATAAAATATACTTAGAAAATATAATGTTTTTATTTGTTTTGCCTTTGTGAATTGGTTACTCTACAAAAATGCCATGTAGTACATAAAAATTATAGTGTATTGTGAAGTAGTTTTTTGTATATATAAAACACTTATTATTTAAAAAAAACATATTTGAAACAAATGAAAATGTATCAATGATACTGGAGGAAGGTCATTCAAACAGCATGAGGACTCCCCGGAGCGCGTGTAGAATACATATTTGTTAACGTTGTGCTAAATAAGAAAAAACCATGTAATAACCTAACAAGGATAATATTCGTTACTCAAATTATATTTATAACCGGCATTGTTTATATTTGGTGTTTTTGACAGAGAAATGAAAAGAGTAACTAAGTCTTAACACTAGGTTCCCTCAGCCTACCCTGCTGTGTGCGGGATACAGCGTGACGCTAATATTTATGCAAATATTTTGATTAAACTTTTATTGGCTTCACCCTGCGCGATGTTCCGCGTGTAGTGCCGTTTCGAGACATTGTATATTTAAAAGAATTTCAGGTAATGAGTATATATAGTCGAACGAACCAACAAATCAGTCACAAAATCCAGCTTTTACAATTACTTTATTTACACTTGTTCTAAACAATTCAATTCTATATACACTCGTAGTTACAATATTTAAATACTAATTCTAATAACAATCTTGACTCTAAATCTAAGAACCTAATGGGCCGGGTGCCGCATCGTTTGTACTTCACCGGAACAGACGCAGCACCCCCCAGCACCGCCACTTAATACAATCGGTAATGGAGACAATATCAAATGACGTCCTCGTAATTACAGCAACACCTATTATGTAACACTATCTTCATGAACACACATATTTGTCAATTTCTAATAACTTCAATGTCACTGCACTGAGCACCCTGCCAGTCGGCACTGGTAGAGTTTAACGCCGTGCTTTGCCTACTATAGTGGACTAAGTACCAGTAATAAAAGTATCGATATATCTCCGTATGGTATTTGTTTAGTATGAAACCAAAACATATTATTTTTTTAACAATAAGCAAAAAACAGATCTCTTCAACCTCTCTACTCAACCGCATGTGTATATTAACCGTCACGTTCCGCTCCAAGTAACCTAGTGACATATCATAAACGTAATGACAAGTGTCACTTGCGCAACGAACGTGACCACTAGTAGTGGGGGGGGGTGTTGGGGGACGAATACGGAACCTACACTTGCATAACAATACAAATATATAGTCAATTGACCATATATTATAGAAATAATGCTATAATGGGACAGAACAGTATGAATTTGATGTGATTCTATAATTTTTGTATGTCTGTGTGTTTGCCTTTGAGACTATTACTAGACCTCAGACGTTTTTTGAGGTGGACTTAGCTGGCACTGCGGCGCAGCGAGCATCTGACTGTGAACGTGACGATTGTGGGTTCAATTCCCACTCGAGAGGATGAAGTATTTTCATTTCCTCGAATTAAAAACATTTTTATCCTTCAAAATATTCTTGAACAGTATAATAAGCTTTCCTAGTTACAAGCTTGTCTTTGTTTCTCCTAACAGAAATTGTACTCCATATACCTATGTTTAAAAAGCTTAGATGACTGACCTCTCCACATAAAATAAATAAATTTGGGTCCTCTGAAAAACGCAAGCTAAGGCTAAAAAAAATGTACCATTTCAATGAACTGATATTAGTGTAAAGAAAATAACGTGAAGAAGTAAAAGGCCCGTATATATGATTAAACACCTTTAGCGCCACGGCCCTAATGAAACCTTACGGATTTTGAAGGTATTAAGTCAAGATCTAGATTACTAAGATTGGTATTTTAGCCCACTCACGTATCTTGTTAGTTCAAAATGCGTCGCACAGATGTCGCTGGTGAGAACTATTTTAATACTGATATAAATTAATTTACTGAAATATTAAAATACTCGAATTTGCTCTGATATTTTCATTATTTATTTAATTAATTACTTATGTAAATTAAATCAGCTTCACGCTGTATCCCGCACGCAGCACGGTAGGCAGCGGGAACCTAGTGTTAAACACTCCGTTCCCCACTTTCTGTTGAATTCTGGAGGTATTGCGTGTTGAGTGGCAGAACTCAACGCCGCGCTTTGCCTCCCCACCAGAGTGAAAAAATGGAAATATAAACGTAAATAAATATTTCACTTCCTTGAGTGGGAATCGAGCCCACAACCGTAGGGTTACAGTCACACCCTTGTGCCGCTGAGCCACGAACGGCCTCAAAAATTACTTATGTATGTGGGACTTGGGCTGGACTATACTTTTTATGATGAACTAGAACTTCTATGAAATCGCAAAATGTTCATATAAATTGTAACATACGTCGATAACGTTTTTGCATGAGCGTTTATGATATAAGTGGGATTGGTAGGATTCCCAAGAACAAAATGAGTCTCATTTTTATCTGTATTGTTAAAAATATGTATAATATGACATCGGAAAAAACAGTTATTTAGTTAAATAAGAAACTTGTGGAGGCATTGCGTATTTAGTGGCGAAACTCAATGCCGCTCTTTCCCTCGACATCAGAACGAACAAATGAAAATATTAAATATTCGACTTCCCCGAGTGGGGACCACTAACAGTACGGTACCACTCCTCGCTCTACCTAATCAACTCCTAAATGCATCCATACGCATACTTACAGACAAATAATTAAGTATATGGAGAACAAAAGCTAATATGCCGAAGTTCAATATTAGTGGTATATAACGTGTCATAGAGGTGTACCCGCGAGGTGTACCCGAAGCACGTCGCGTGCTGTCTGGTCGATACGCCTGCATTTTTTATGTACATCGAGCGACCTCGACCACTGCTCGTTCTAATTTGTGGACTTTACAGTGCTTTTAGTAAACAGCGCTGTCATTATTATTGTATGATTATTTCACAGCATTTTATTGTCTGTGATTATTAAATATCGCTTAATGCAGCCCTGGTTCTAGTAGAAGGTCGTTTCTGGTTGATTTACCTGAAAAATGATAATTAAAGCACATAGTTCTTTATGACATTACAATATTAACTGTTGCGATGTTTTTTTTATACAAATTAATAATGGTTGATCTATGACGGAGTTAGAGACCACTAAACGATGTCAAAGGGGTTTCTTGGCGAGGCGCGAACAAACAACGTCTTTACCTAATTGAGAGTAATCTGATGACATTCATGATTATTTGGAACTAGCAGACGCACGCCGCTTCGCTTGCTTAGTTAGGGGTGAATTCTAATAAACCACGAAACATATTTTCAATTAAATATTTTTAAGAGTCTAAATTTCAAATTTTATAAAAATCGGTGGCGATTTAAAGATTTTTCCATACAAA
>JAKRZM010000822.1:33406-52380 GCA_036379175.1 Heliconius cydno galanthus | reverse complement strand
GGTTGCATTAGGGTTTAATTAATTTTCACATTATCTTAAGTGCTTTGCAAACATACATTATATGAATAATCCAGTAGTAAAAGCGGGCGAAGCCGCAAGGGGGTCGCTAGTTTATATATAGATTAGAGGTTGGTATAACAAAAATAATAATAATATTAGAATACACCACATTTTCTTAGGTGTACGCTGGATCTTACACATAGGAGAGTAAGCGGAGCAAAAAGTACGTTTCCAAGTCACGCACTGTACTTGTGTTCTATTTGCACTGGTAAAAAAATGTAACATGATATTGAGCAAGAACTTAATTTCATTGCTATACATGGATACGACACGGCCGTCAGACTATTTGTATATTCATATTCTATATCTTACCGTACCTACTTATAAGCTAACTGGGTCCGTTTTTGCCAGTCACGTCACAGATACACACTAATGAGACGTTAACTTACTTTATGTGAAATTAAGTTCATGATAACGCTATGATGGGGCCAGGTTCCCACCCATTAGTGGACAGGAAGATACAGGTCCAGCGTGAGGAACCTCCTCACGACACGCGTCGTCTGTATGCGGCTCTTGATCCGACAGCGAAGCGATAACCTCATGAGATATTGGTCAAGGCTATGCGCATTATCAATATTGTTATGTTGAAAGTCATGCTAACTTTCTTTTAGTAAGAGAAAATTAATTTGACACTTGTAATTATTGTGAAACGTTATATTATGGAGACAAAGGGTCCCAATTGCATTTAATGAATTTGAATTAAAATAAACATGTTCCCTTGTCTGGTTAGATAATCAACCGTGCTGACATTTAGATAATTTTGAAAGATGAGTGGTAAGACACACCTTTCCTAAGACATTTCTTCCTTCATTTTACATCGCTACATTGTACATTGTGCACCACTCTGCACCACAAGTGCGCAAGAAAATGCTCTAAGAGGGATTACTCGTAGAACTATTGCATGTGCTGCGATAGCTAATATTAAATATTACGTAGATGTCGACTCTTCTGACAACCTCTTAAAAATCTATTGGATTCACATCGCCCGGCGACGATCGAACCTGCGCTTCCGTACCAATTGATTACAATCCCGAAACGAAGAAAGAAGTAAAACTCACTTAAGTTGACAAACTTAATTATGCGGGCATATTCTCTCATTTTGTGTTCAATATGCTACAAATATAAGTTTGTATTGATTTTTTTCTATGAACTGTCTATATTTTTTACTCTTCACAATTTTTCCTTTATATGTGCTACGAGACGTTGGTTCGTACCAAATTTCAAGATTCTGAGATCACAGCAAGTTTTCTGCCTAGGTTTTGATTCCCTTGCGGTTGATTGCATTGGCTTAGAAGTTTCATTATTTGTCAGCTTCAAGGGACACTCACCTTCACTAGACCTGAGCGTTTGAGTCTTGAGAGACGTCTTTTCCTTTCGAGGTACGGTGCCCTTAAAAGTGACCTATCGCTATCATATGAGATTTTTGACATTAGTTCTGATTGTAACTATCATTGTTTTATTAAATAATAATTAGTATTGTTCTTTTTAAATATTATCCTAAATGAATACTGTATTAATATTGTAGTGTAACTTTGAGAACAATCGAGAACTCTATCTAAAGGAAGAATGTACTCTCGGCCAGCCTGCCAAGTGAGAGTAAATGAACTAGTACTAATATATAGGGCGGAAGCATTTTGCAAAGGTTTGCGAAATCGATGACCGGCTCATATACGAGTAAGTCGAGGCACGAGGGCCGTATAAATCTGAACTAACGACCGGGAGTTGCCCAATGTTTATATTAAAATGTACATTTCTCGTATTGCACGTATTCAAACTTAATTTTATGTATTAATAGTTACTTGTTAAACTTACAGGTACTTAATTATTAAAAGAACCGGTCGTGCTGAAAAGAAACAGCTATACTGTTATATAGCAACATGCAGGACTCGAACCGACACTTACGAATATCGTATGGGCAGGGATGATAAATTGTTTAAGCAACAATTATACTTAACTAGTATAAATAGATTGTGGTCTTATCCAACCTCAAAAAAGGTGTGGCCATTCAATACTTCGTTCATATAAGATTCCTGGCGTCGCGCGAATTGAGAGGACATTATAAAATACTGAGTCCAAGCATGTCATGAGGTCCGCGAATACTTCGCCGCGAGGGTTTGTTCGTGAGCAATGCTCGGCAATACTAGCCTTTAGCGCGTGACTCCACTTGAGCACATTAAATAATATTTTGTACTAGAAGTTCAATAAAGTGCCATACAAAATATAGATTGGTAGTGGTTGGTTTGGCTTACAAGTGGTTTACAGCGCGACGGCGACGTTGAGATTACTGCTACATATTTATTCCATTTTAGTAAAACCAATAGACGCAGACGACATCGCCACTACTTCATTCTACTCTAATTAATTTGTTGGAATTTCATTAGAAAATCAAAAAATATGATGTCTTCGTTAGCTATGGAATGTTGATGGCAGTAACATTGGAAATAATTTTGTTTATTTAAGGAAAGTTGCTAAGTTATGCGATGGTGTTGTTCATTGGTCTCCAATCAACAAGAGAACTAGATGGTGTTTAAGTTAAATCAAACATTATTTTAGGAAAATGATAGTTGTCACGCCGTATCCCGCTTATAGCACGCAGATAGTATCTAGTGTTAAGACACTCTATTCTTCTTATTTGATAATATTTTCGAGACACTACGAGTTCAGTAGCGCAGAGCGAGGAAATGAAAATAATTGATTGCCACGAGGCTTTTTAATAAAGTCGAACTGGTAAGCTTATTTAATAACAATTAAATATTGTAACAAGACAAAGAGAAGTACCCTTAGATGGTCTTAAAGGTGGACTAGAAAAAAATATTATTTTTATATTTGCTTAGTCAGTGAAAAAAGGAAGAATGGAAATTACATAATAAATAATCTGTCCCGCATATAACAGGATAGGCAGAGTGACCTAGTGTAAATACACTCATATTATGTGTTGAGTACAGAGACAGTGAAACTTACGCCAAAGCACCTCCATACTTAGTGTATGAAATAGTTCACATTTCCACAGCATGCACCTAATGTTCAAAAGAAATGCAATATCCATGATTCATGAAGCCGCCGAGCGCGCTCCCTTCTACGAGTGCGTCTCATTTCGCAATACGAGTACATTTTTCGCGAATATAGATTTTTTTCTGTAAATAGTGTTTGCTAATACGAAATGCATTATTTATGTGCACTATTTTTACAATTAATTAAAAATATAGAAATATAAAAGTGAGAATATTGCTTGAATATTGACTGGGACAGTTGTGGCGCAATGGTACACCGACGGTTGTGGGTTCGGTTGCCACTCGGGGGAATAAACTACTTTGGTTACTTCGCTCTGGTGATAAGACAAAGAGAGTCGCTTTAACTGAACACGCAATGTCTCGTAATAGGGCTGTGCGTGGGGAACAGAGTGCGTTAACACTACGTTCCCTCTGCTATATGTGAGACGTGCCTACATACAGTGTCTATTTAAAATATTTTTAATTTGCTAGTACAATTATAATTAGTAAGCCATGTATAAACTGTGTATCACACACAATCTCTACAGTAGGAATCGAAACAATAAGATTATCACTAACTTGAACTCTTTTTAAATAATATATTTGAAGGTATATTATTTACAATAGAGACAATTGTATCCACTGACAAGTGTGACTGTAAATGCGTATTGTGGGTTCGATTCCCACTCGTGACAAATAAATATTTAATATTCTCAGCTCAGCCTGGTAACGAGGGAAAGCGCGGCGTCAGAGTTGATGGTTTCCAACAATTTAAATCATACTTGTCATACGTAAGGATACGGTCAATTTGAGTTGAAGTTAGCCTTATATATAATGTATGTTAATGTTCATTTACATAAAATACAACTATATGAAATAGTGCTACTTACTGTAGACCATTATTTTTAATATTTTTTTTTTTTTTTAATCTGTTTTTATTTAGGGACTTTTTAAGTAGAAAGGATACAAAAATGTCAGTCCCATCGTTCCCTTAAAAAAAACTAATTTACAAAATACTTACTTGCTAAAGTAAATTTTAAACTTATTTATTAACTACACTATTTAACCTTAAACTTATACAACCATCTAGNACTATTTTTACAATTAATTAAAAATATAGAAATATAAAAGTGAGAATATTGCTTGAATATTGACTGGGACAGTTGTGGCGCAATGGTACACCGACGGTTGTGGGTTCGGTTGCCACTCGGGGGAATAAACTACTTTGGTTACTTCGCTCTGGTGATAAGACAAAGAGAGTCGCTTTAACTGAACACGCAATGTCTCGTAATAGGGCTGTGCGTGGGGAACAGAGTGCGTTAACACTACGTTCCCTCTGCTATATGTGAGACGTGCCTACATACAGTGTCTATTTAAAATATTTTTAATTTGCTAGTACAATTATAATTAGTAAGCCATGTATAAACTGTGTATCACACACAATCTCTACAGTAGGAATCGAAACAATAAGATTATCACTAACTTGAACTCTTTTTAAATAATATATTTGAAGGTATATTATTTACAATAGAGACAATTGTATCCACTGACAAGTGTGACTGTAAATGCGTATTGTGGGTTCGATTCCCATCCGTGACAAATAAATATTTAATATTCTCAGCTCAGCCTGGTAACGAGGGAAAGCGCGGCGTCAGTTACGCCACGCAACATGCAGTGCCTCAAGTTCATTCGGTGTCAGAGTTGATGGTTTCCAAAAATTTAAATCATACTTGTCATACGTAAGGATACGGTCAATTAGACTTGAAGTTAGCCTTATATATAATGTATGTTAATGTTCATTTACATAAAATACAACTATATGAAATAGTGGTACTTACTGTAGACCATTATTTTTAATATTTAAAATTTAGGAGATTTTTTATATTTTGGAAACTGAAAATTTGACGTTGACCAAACAGCAAGTAATATTTATAGATGAATAGATAATAATATAATAGACTATTTAAAACTAGATTTTTTTTTTAAATATACCAAAAAAAACTAAAATAATAGTTTTTAACAGATAGACTTGCAAAATACGTTATAACATACATATGAACGCAATGAAATTATCTTAATGTAACGATTTCACATAGCAACCGCCCTTATACGAGTACATACTGGGCGAGTACTGCACTGTGTGACCTAGGATGTCTGAAGTGGACCCAGCCCTGTGATCTAGATCGATTTGAAATATCCATGTTGGTATAAAAGGTGCGCGTACGCATTAATTGCTCATACTACATATTTACTTCGGTAGCAACGGTCAACATGCGCTCCCTTGTAAGTAATGCTTTTAAAAAATATATGCCTTTTATATTAATTGATTCACTATACTGTCGAAATCTAACTTAGTATAGAAAAGTTTGAGAATGTCATGTTTTGACTTAATAAATAGAGCAGCAGCACGGACCCACGTGCCCGCGTGGCAGGGCAGGCAGAGAAGGAACCTGGCGTCAAGACACACTGTTTAACACCACGATTATTCTGAAATTAATGTAAGTCATTTTTCCGAGTGGGAATCGAATCCAATACCATCGCGGTCACTCTGTATCCCGCGCACAGCCGGGTAGCCAGAGGGAACCCAGTGTTAAGACACTCCGTTACCTACTTTCTATCGAATTCTGGAGGCATTGCGTGTTGAGGGGCAGAACTCAACGCCGCGCTTTGCCTCGATACCAGAACGAAGAAATGGAACTATAAACGTAATTAAATTTTGTACTTTGTCGAGTGGGGATGGAACCCACAACCGTCGCGTTACAGTCACGCCCCTGTGCCGCTGCGCCACGAAGACCTCTAAAATTTTTTTTATAAGTTTTCAACAAAAAGATATTCTTTTCTTAAGTGTGGGATAACACTTTTAAAAGTTAAAAACCAAGATTTTCGTTTTTAAAATTTTGGAGAGTTCTTATCCGACTCTTTATTAATATTTATTATATTTTAGTAATTAAATATTATTTACAAAGAGGCCAGTCGTGGCGCAGGGGCATAAAGGGTGGTTGTAAAATCGATTGGTTTCTGATTCAGCTTCTATGTTAATCTACTGTAAAAAATGGCATCAAAATCGGACCTTGTTTTAATTTTGGGACCCTCTAAGTTCAGGACTTTTCATGATGAGTATAATATACTATTTAAATATATTTTTTTTTTCAGGTTCTCTTCGCCCTCCTTTCGGTGGCTGCGGCCAAACCCGCGCCAGGACTTCTTGGTGGATGGGATGGCGGTGTAAGTACACAAATAAATATTATTATATTTATACTAGACGCGTTTACATGCATTTTTGCCGTATTTAGTTTGTTGACTTTATTTTTGTACTTTTAAATATACTTGTGCACATATTCCAACTAGCACAACTAGAAAACATAAATAAAACTGAGGCTCGCACGTCCAATGTAGATTCAACGCTAAGATTGAACTTTACATCTGTAACATACTTTGTTACCTCATCACAGCTAGGCCTCGGCCACGGCTCGCTCGCGCTAGAGCACGCGCCCATCATCCAGGCCGCGCCCGTCATCCACGCGGCGCCCGTCATCCAAGCTGCGCCTGTCGTACACGCCGCGCCCGTCGCCATCGCTAAGGCTGCCACCAGCTACTCGTCCTTCCAGAGGGTAAGATGATCGTCATGCAGGGTCTTAACACTTAGCTCTCCTTCTCCGATTATTCTGATGTTAGATGATTCGGTTGTTTGATCCTGTAGAATGATTGTAAGTTTCTAAAAAATACAAACACGTTAGCTGTTAAGCTGTAGTTACAAGCTGTCGTGGGGCAAGGGTACAAGGATGTGACTATAAATCGTATCAAATGGCATGAGCTACTCTGAAATTTCCCAATCATTATACAACAAAAGTATTTTCTGCCATTTTTAACTAACTAAATAATTACATACAAATATAGACTAAGTCTTGCTTATTGTTAACAGGTTATTCATCCAGTAGCCCATCAAGTAGTGGCCCAACCTGTGGTCCATGCCGCGCCCGTAGTCCATGCCGCCCCTGTGGTCCAAGCCGTCGCCCAGCCCATCCTGAGCCATGGTATCGACATCGGCAGCCTGGGCCATGGCATCGGCATCGGCGGTCTGGGTCATGGCATCGGCATCGGCGGTCTGGGTCATGGCATCAGCAGCCTGGGCCATGGCTGGTAGTAAACTTATTCGTAATTAATTAATGTTCGTTAGCGCGTTGAGATCATGCCCGATTTGTCGGGGTGGTACAAATAAATATTTATATCAGTATTTGTAACGTGTTGTTTTATTTGGATACTGCTATCTGAATGAGTTCGTATAAACATTTTTTTATACGTAATTTTGGAACTGAAATGTATCTATTGTAGTAGTCCTTAAACACTTTTATTAACTTGTCGTGTTAGTTCGTGCACTTCCCAGTGCCCGACTAGACTGACTTCAGTTCTGATTACAATGAGACTGTATATAATCAATCTTGTTCAAAATGGTATGAACAAGATGGTGGTAGCGGTATTATATGAAAGTACTTGATTTGTAAAATACAATACACAAATAAAAAAACATTTAGAAACTAGAGATGAAGCCGGGAAAAAGAGACTTTTGGACTAAGAAAGGTAGAGTCGTGTTTGGAGTCCTTTGATTTGCTTTGACGTGTACTATCGTGCTACATGATATGGAGTGGAGAGCCTGGAAACGGAGCTGTGAGGTCGATAAAGGGACTTCTGAACTAAGCATAAGCAAGCAAACTGGAAATGAAAGTCATCAATTATCAAGTTACACTAATACCTATATTATTTACATATAATTTTACATGCATCAACTTTAGGTCAACCGAAATATGATGATTACTATAACTATACGAGAGGTCTCGTAACTGACGAGTTCTGGAGCACCAGCTGAGTAAACTATGTCAGCGGATTGTAGTTAATAATTCAGTAAAACACCACATCAGTGACATATATCGATCACCTCAGTGGTGTGTTTCACATTCGTGTATACTTTGAATGTAAATTAAGTGGAGATATATATTGGAAATAGGAAATTGATCAACATTTTAGTGTCGTAATATATTTTGTAGATTTGTATGAAAATATATATTTCATAATTGCAACGCAAAACCAATTAAATTAAATAATATTAAATAAATTTAATTTTTAATTTAACCTGCTCTACAAAAAATATATACATAATATATATGATATATGTTAAAATTTAATATAATATACGTTTCCGAAATCCTGCGCAAACCTGATCCAAATCCTGGTCGTAAATCATAGTAGTGTATTGTTGAGTCGATAACGCTGCACATCACCGACAGTCGCGTGCGGCCGACTCCGAGTAGAGTCGCAATGAGGCTTGTATCAAATACATTACTATTTTAACTTTATTTCTAAAATCTGAAGGTTTTCAGCTATCAAACTGTTTTTACTAGTTTATTATTTTTTTTATAATATGAACGAAAAACTAAATGATCATATTTTTGTACAATACTTCTACGAAAAGAAGAAGAATCTTCTTTCTTTTCTTCGTCTCGAACAAAATGTTTTATACAAAATGTAAAAATACCAAGATTTACCTGTTTAACCTTTTGACACATATATTTAAAACATCCCTATGTTTTACGAACAGAAATCCAATTCACTATAAAAATAAAAAATATTATTAACACAAAAAAACCTAATTTATAAATCAAATAATATATAGGAATAATTTAATATATTTACCCTACCTTCTAAAACGAATGTCCACAAAAGTCAGTATATAATGGTGACAATACAGCAGGTACAAACATTTCAGTGTTCCACAGCGCGCCTTCAGTAAGTCAAACACCTCCAAACCGTATAGAAAGCTGTACGCTGTAGGCTCACTTGCGATACTTGTAATGTATGAGAGACTAGTCGTGGGGAGACCAGTGTCTCTGGTGACCGCGTAATGCACGCGTGGTCAGAAGACGATGCGGACACAATGGGGCCTGCGGTTACTCGTGAGTTTCAATATTTCATGGGCTTGTTATAATAATTTACACGCAGGGACATATCTAATGAGTTTTGCGAAGCAATGCCATTATTGGATCGTATATCTTTATTTGCTCAAACCGTAATTATAGAAACACAATACAAAGTTCTTAACTATTATCTTACATTGATATACGTAGACTCTTCAGGTAGCTCCTACATTTTTCGAAATATTACACACAAAGAATATTGCGCATTTACATATCGTTTACTTAAAAAAGATAATTCTTAAACGAAGACAAATTTTAAACCATTTGATTCAAAATTCAGCTTATATTTCTCAAACGACTAAAATTATATACAACTAGCGGATGCGCGCAGCTTCGCATGCGTATTTAAGGGTGAATTCTAATGACCCATGAAACATGTGTTCAATGAAATATTTTTAAGAGTCTAAATTTCAAATTTTATAAAAATCGGTGGCGATTTAAAGATTTTTCCATACAAACTTTCAACCCCTTATTTGCACCCTTAGGGGGTGAATTCTAGAAAACCATGAAACATATGTTCAATTAAATATTTTTAAGAGTCTAAATATCAAATTTTATAAAAATCGGTGGCGATTTAAGAATTTTCCTATACAAACTTTCAACCCCTTATTTGCACCCTTAGGGGGAGAATTCTAGAAAACGATGAAACACGTGTTCAATTAAATACTTTTAAAAATCTAAATTTCAAATTTTATAAAAATCGGTGCCGATTTAAATTTTTTTCCATACAAACTTTGAACCCCTATTTCACCCCTTTAGGGTTAAAATTTTTCAAAATCCCTTCTTAGTGGATGTCCAGATTACGAAAGTAAACTTTTGTCCCAATTTAACGGTTTTACCATCAGCGGTTACGTCTTTTATATATATAGAAGATTGTGATTTCCACAAATCGTAGAGAGCTTTTTGAGATAGATCATTTGTTTCTATGATAGGGAAATTAATTTCCTAACTAAACCAAACAATAGAAAATATTTTATGTACATTACTATGTCTGGAATCGAACCCACATTCGTTGGTCAAGTACGTTCAAATGACGACAGCCACCAGGATATTGGAAAGATTTTAAAATGTCACCTTTCTCCCCTCAGTTTTAGTGAATTTAAAATGTTTCAAAGTACCTGAAGGTCCAAAATCGATCCAATATAATCTGAGGTCAGTCACCGCGACACCAATTACGTAGCGATTAGGATCAAAGCCTCGTTTCTGAAACCTGAATATAGAAAGTGTTCATTACAATGTTAGCCATTCAAATTGGTTTTAAGTAATATTTAGTACGATTAAAAATTATAATTTGTTGAAGAAATATATTTTTACCCACTGTCACGTTTAACATTTCCAACTACACTAGGAGAATATTTAAGAAGTATCCACTTATGGTAACATTTATTAAAAATAAGAAAGAAATCTAACTAATTTTAATACTGAAAATTTGAAGGACAAAAATATTTTTTTAGGAGCGGCAAGTGCCAACTCCACGATGCCGCCCTTAAAAAACGGCAACGATTTACGTCAATCTGGATATTTAATTGATGTCGGCTCCAGAACAGCTAGGTACAACTGAACAAACATTTGTAATATACATAGAGACAGGTCACTACGCTCGTCAACTTTCGTGCATTTGAGACGTACTATATTAGATGGCGGAACACAACATCGGACATGTTCGAATTTAAATAGCACTAAATGAATTAAACAAAATTCTTAGAACGCCTTAGAACATTTTTTTTATTTAAATTAGATTATTAGTAGTGAAGTTACTGTAAATAATGATTTTATCTGTTTCAGATTTAGGAGAAAACATAAAAATAAAATTCCTTACATATTTTTATTAATATTTCTCATAACATTATTAATTTTAGCTATTACTATGACAGTATTATGTAAGTTGTTATTGTTAATATACTTAGTAGAAGAGCACTGTTTGTTTATCTTCACTCAGCTTACAAATAAAAGAAAATGATCCAATGTCATCTGTATCTTTAGTTTTCCCAGCGTCACCTGTGTTGCTTCCTCCACAGTCACGTCCTTCAAAAATGAATGGCCTAAATATAAAATCTCTTCTAGTGTCCGAACTTGAGGTAGCCCGTTTCCCTCTCCTAGCATACATGATGCTCGTAATTTAGCATGATAGCGCGGTAGATACATGTTTAGTGTTTATGTGTCTAGTTTCATCTCTGTTGTGTTTGTTCACCCGTGAAACGTAATAATGATATAGAAAAATTATATCTGTAAGTTCAAAACACTTTTAGATGCAAAATTAAGACACAAAAAGCCTTTTAGAATTTGTGAGAGTAAGGAGTGTCTGAGGTCAGCTGCGAATCTTGCTCTGTCAATGGACGCGACGGTTGATCCTTGCAACGACTTTTATCAGGTACTCTAATAAATAATTCACATTATAATATACTAGAAATTCATAAAAATAGAGACGAGTCAAGGAATCCAAAAAATATTTAATATATTAGTTCAGCATTTCCTCGTCCACTGCTGGACATAGGCCTCTCCAATGGCACGCCACTGAGCTCGGTCTTCAGCTCTTCGCATCCAGCCGTTAATATTAGTTATAGTCAATATATTTATATGTACTGTACAATTCTTTGAAGTCTGTATTTTTAAACATTTTGAATTCGTTCGTTCTTAGTACGCTTGCGGTAATTGGGCGAAGGAACATCCTAGACCTGATGCGTTTCGATCGTACGATTGGTTTCGAGACAAGCAAACCAAGGTGCATGCAACTGTCCGCGATTTCCTTACTAAAAATACCACCAATCTTCCTCGTCCGGTGAACCAAGCTAAGGATCTTTACACTGCTTGTATGGACACAGGTGAATATTTCTTTTAAAGCCTAAAAAAATTTAAAAATTAAACTTACTTTTTTGCTAAATAAATTAGATATTGAACTGTTTGCAGAAATATAAAAGACTAAATTGTTTTTATCGTATTTTATAGGATATTTTATTTTCAGAGACATTGGACAAACGAGGTATTAAGCCGGTGGTAACAATATTAGAATCATTGGGTCTACCTCCGTACCCTACAATTATCAATGCAACAAAATTAGATTATTCATCATTTACCTTCGATTGGTTAGAGACTGTTACAAAAATAAAGATACAGTTAGGTATGGACGTCTTGATTGGTTTCGATATATTCACTGACCCCAAGAACTCTTCAGTATATCGATTAGTAATGGGAGCACCTGAAACAACCAACCCTTTCCCAAGGTATACCTATTTGTATAATATATATGTAATGTGTATGTCTTTTTTTTATTTTATTATTTTTGTAAGGTACAATTCTAAAAAATATTAATAAAAAAGCCAATAGTTTTTAACTTTTTTGTGTTTTAGTGTGCGCAATGAAAAGAAACAGCACATGCATCAAAGAAATATTGCTCGAAATAAAGTAGAACAATACAAAAATGATAATATTCATATATTAGACAGACAAACACACTCTCAACATGCAGATGAAGATGAAAGGATTGCTCACATATACAAACTGTTTTATGCAGAACTTACGAAGTTATTTGTTATCGAGGCTGAATTGAAAAATTCAAATTTGACTGAAATCGAATTGGATCAGAATATTTTTTTATCTGCAGAAGAGTATTATAAAATCAACGATGACGTGTACCAGGTACGTTTAACAGCTTAGGTAAAAGCAAAAAGATATTCGATTAATTATTTTGGATTCGATTTCGATATTGGATTATTCGATTCGATTTGGGCATAGTTATTTTATAAATAATATTATAAATCCTTACCCAAATCAATAATTTAACATTTAAGACTGTTTCTGAACGAGTAAATTAAATTATTCATTGACATCAATAACTTTGACAGTCAGTCAATTCTGTTTATTAAATGAATAATCATGTTGTTTACGCGGGTGAAGCCGTGGGGGGCCGCTTGTTATTTTTATAATTTTAGTGACATTATAAATTCTACTCAAGTAAGAAGATAAAATGCACAGAAATACTTTTTTTTTATTTTTAGTTAGAAGCTGAAAATGACACCTCAAGTGACGATGATGAGTATCTTGATATACCTGAATACACGGTATCTGAGATTCAAGCACATACAGACATGATCGTTAAGGATAACAATGGGACCGCACTTCCAATCTGGAAAAAATATTTGGAAGGCATATTTAATATTAGCGATGTCAAATTAGATTTTGATAAAGATAAAATTCTAGTTTCAGATCCTGATTTAGTTTATATGTCACTTATGGCTGCTTACTTATCGAAAGCCTCTCCAATACTTGTTGAACTCTATGTTTGGATAAAGGTAAAACTAAGACTAACTATATAATTATTAATTGCTCATATTTTTTGTTGTTTCTCTACAATTACTGCATTGGAAGGTAGTAGAAGTGATGGCTGCTCACACATCAACAGAACTACGAATTTTACTCCAGAGATCTTACGAGACTTTGGGGAAATACGATTTATACTCACCTCCGAGGAGCCAACTTTGTGCTAGTGCAGTGAACGATATGCTCGGCATGGCTGTATCCTATGCCATTGCAGACTCACGATTTCTGAGCGTCACAAAGCCAAAAGTAAGTAACTTTAGTAAATAAGTATTTTTACACATGCACATTTTGCATTTTTTTTAAATGTTATAGATAAATTGTATTTACTTTATTTACATGAATTTAAGATCGAGATTATGTTAAACGATATAAAGAACGCACTAGCACATCTGGTGGGCCAAGTCAAGTGGATGGATGATGATACAAAACTAGCAACCTATGAAAAAATAATCAAAATGAAGACTTTAGTAGGATTCCCTGACTGGCTGCTTAATTCAAAGAAATTAGAGGAATACTATGAAGGAATTGTGGTAGACCCAAAAACACATTTAGAAAATATGATAAATATAATACAAATCAAAATAAAAAATGCTCTGAGTAGGTTCAGGGTTGGCAATAATGGTTCTTGGGCAACAGATCCAACCGAAGTTAATGCATATCACACATTTCAAGAAAATACAATAAGTAAGTAGTATTAGAAGTAACAAACTTTATTTTATTTAGTCGTCCGTTAAATCTTAATGAAAGCTGTTGTATGGCTTATTATATAAATAGTCATGGCAATTTAATACATAACGTATTTTTCTAATATTGATATTTAATTTTATTTTGTAACGCTGGACGCAGCTGTCCCCTTAGTGATGCTACAACACCCTTTCTTCGACTTAGGACTTGAGTATGTATTTTTTTAACAAAATAAATGTGATACTGCTTGCTTTGCTGCTTTCGTACCAATTTCAGAATTGTATGTCAACGGAAAGTACCACTTATAAAAGTTCACTAACTAAAGTTTGCGGGCATATGCACACATTTTATATACAATGAACTACAAATATAAGTTTGTAATTATTTTTTTCTATGAAATACCTATAAATTTTCAGTTTTCGAATTTTGTCATTTGTATTGTAAATTTTCACTTCGTGCCAAATTTCATAACTGTAGGTCCACGGGAAGTGCTCTATAGGTTTTGCTTATTGTTATTGTATTTGATGCATAAATTCTTTTGATTCCATTGACTTAAATCGTAGAAAAAAATCGAGCTTATTTTTTCTGTGCTCCGAAGGCCCATAACTTTGATATTAATTTTAGAGATAAACGAACTCAGACGGGCAATTTCTGACAACAAGGCCCTATAATGATTCTGTTTGTTTACTTTTTGACTTACAGAACCCTAAAAATGGATAATTTTATGATTAAGCTATACGTAAATTGGCTATTTTGAATATAATAATATTATTTTGCACGCAGTTCTCTGAACTACGGCTCCCTTGGATCTGTACTGGGACATGAAATAACTCATGGATTTGACAATTTCGGTAATCTAAATGTATCTTTATATAAATATACTCACTTAAAATATATGTATCATGTGTATCTGAACTACGACGCCTGTATCGTATACCTACAGGTCGGCTGTTCGACAAAAATGGCAATTTGTTACCGTGGTGGACAAACGGAACGATTGAGTCATATGTCAATATGACAAAGTGCTTCGTCGATCAGTACTCTAGCTACTACGTACCGGAGTTGGGCGAACACGTAAGGCATACATGTTAACTATGTCGCGATACTTATTGCTACCATAAGGTCAAATATTAGTCAATAGTTTAAGCACAGAATTAAAAATAATAAATTATTATTATTTATTTTGTTACAAAAAGACGTTTTAATTTTTGGAAAAATCACCTACTTGTGTAAGAAATCAATTCTAAACAATTTATTTCTGCGTAGGTCGATGGTAAAAAAACCCTAGGAGAGAACATAGCCGACAATGGCGGTGTGCGCGAAGCGTTGGAAGCCCTGAGGAAGCACCTTCGGAAGCATGGCCCCGAGCCTAAACTACCAGGTTTTGAAGACATGTCATCAGAGCAACTGTTCTTTTTATCTTTTGGTAATGTATGTGTATTTATTATATATTATTGTAAAACTAGTAATATGGTTTCTAATCTTCACATTGCTCCCTTGGCAAACTGTTACCATCTGGTCACTTCTTTTATAACTTTAAAAATGTAGGACCACTTTTAAATATGTTTCTAATACATTTGTTTTTTTATCTAATATTTTCAGCTTTGGTGTGGAGTATCGACTATTGACAATTTGAAATTGGATTTGGAAGACGAACACTCGCCCCAACAGTTCAGAGCTCGTGGAGCTGTTCAAAACAACAGAGATTTTGCCAAAATATGGCACTGTCCACCTGGATCCCCCATGAATCCTAGCAAAAAGTGTGTTATATTTTAATTATAGCAGCAGTATTATTTCAGCGTTCTGTCATTTTATCATTTAGTGTTTTTTCTTAGAGTCAAATATCGCACAGACATTTTGTGATTTTAAGAGCTTTAATAAGGGAATCTTAGTCCTAAGGAATAAATCGATTTTTAAACTCATTCATTTTATTATAAACAACGGAAAGACAATAAAGTGGTTATGTTATATAAAAGCAGTCATATACACATACATACATACATACTATTTAAATACAAGTAAGCACCGTCTTTGTAATTTGTCTTCAGTTATTAACAGCATACATTAATATATATTATCAGTATTTATAAATAGTATTTTGTATGTACAGTTTATAATAATTCAATAATAAATAGATTCAATAACGATTGAACTGAGATTTTGAATTTCACTTTTTAAAAAACTGTAAATATATAAGTTTATGTGTATTCTTTGTGTAAATAAACATAAGATAAAGACTAAAAGTTTTATAATTTTATTTCAATAATAATATCCATTATAAATGAACTTGCACATTTTGCTCTTATAATATTAAGATTAGTGGCTACTGATGATCTTAGAGTAGCCACCGGATAATCCGTGACCGTAACCAACTGAGATGCCAGAAGAAAGTCCGTGTCCGTAACCAGCTGATATTCCAGCAGACAAACCGTGACCAATTCCAGATGAAATGATGCCGGATGAGTATCCGCCGCCGTATCCTCCTCCGAGCGATATACCACCAAGGGAGCCACCTAGGGAGCCACCAAGGGAGCCACCAAGGGAGCCACCGAGAGAGCTACCAATGCTTATGCCTGCTGATGCTACTGGTACAGCTGCAGCAGCCACTGCTACAGGTCTATCAACGACTACCGGCTGGGGTACAGCCACAGGTCTGTCCACTACTACTGGGTGGGGAACAGGCACAGGCCTGTCGACGTGCACCGGCACAGGTACGCTGACGGGACGGTCTACGCGTACTGGATATGGTACTGGCACTTGACGATCAACGTACACTGGACGGTCCACTGGAACTTGCTTCTCAACTGTAACTGGGTAAGGCACAGGTACCGATACTGGTACTTTCACTGGGTATGGCACCTTCCTCTCGTAGTACACAGGTACTTGTCTGGTAACTTCCACAGGTACTTTGTGAATAACAGGCACGGGTCTGTCTACGGGAACTGGAACTGGTACTCTGACTGGGACTGGAATTTGGCGGTCGACTGGTACCGGTACAGGGACTTGAACCGGAACTTGGACGTTCCTGGTGATAGTTCTAGTGATGAACCTAGGTACTTCTTGGCGGAGAATGACTGGATTTGGTTGAACTGATACAGAAGTTTGAACTTGAGCAGGAGCAACAGCAACTGCAGGTGCTGCTGCTACTGCGACGGGTGCAGCGGCAACTGCGACGGGAGCGGCTGCGATGCCCACGGCACCACCGCCGATACCAATACCTCCTCCCCCGATACCTATTGCACCACCCCCGATACCTATTCCTGATGAGAGACCGATCCCAGAACCGATGCCGATTCCTGAACCAATACCGATTCCTGAACCAACACCGATTCCTGAACCATATCCAATTCCTGAACCATATCCAATTCCTGAACCGAGGCCGATGCCATGGGACACACCAATACCATGTGACGAGCCAATACCATGAGACAGACCAGATGAGATAATACCTCTCTTGGCCAGCTTGCCTGATGGCTGATCCTTTATTCCATTCTCGAGGAGCTCGGAAACTTTAGATTTTTGTTCAACCTCCTTTGCTGATAAACTTCTTGCCACAAGTAGGATCTGAAAAAGAAATTAAATTAAGTAAAAAAAATAAAATAAAGTAAACGTAAATTCCTCACGCAACACTCAATAAAGTACCAATTTATATATTTTGTACATTTAGAGGCGAATACACTTCTTCTAACGATCATAAAAATTTCTAGTACGTCTTTGACGCAAAATAGATACAATCTTGTTAGGGGATTTGCAGACTAAAAAGATATATGTTACATATATTATATTTGCATTACTTGAATGGAAAAATAAAATTCAAATAAATACATTTACGTGGGGTGGTATGCGTAAATCAAGTATTTTATTTTTTTTTATTTTCACACTATGTTTTACATATGGAAAGGTGCCTCTGCTGAAAGATAACCTAGAGTTAAAAAACTGTGTTCTCTACGCATCAGTTAATTTTCAAAACAATGCGTGTTTTGCCTTACTACTAAAGTGAGTAAATAAAAATAATTAATTCTTCTACGTGGAAATCGAACCCACTACACTCTCTACGCTATGTCACTCTCTACTGCCGCAACGGAATCTCACACGAGAACAAATGTATAAAGTCATTCCCCACTAATTAGTTAACTAATGCGGTTATTGTCGTATGAAACTATGTTAGTGTATATTCTTTAAATATTATAAATTTATATATATCAATGAATTTATCTAACTGTACACGTAAAATAAACACGCTCCCTACTGCGTAACAGCCCTTAGACGTGATACTGCTATGCAGTGGTATAGATCAATGTCTCCCTGCAGGCGGGGAGGTGTGCGTCTCCCTGCAGGCGGGGAAATGTGAGGTCAAGGGGGGGTCCGGCTGTACCGATAACGCTTAAGTCCAGGTATAGATTAATGAAATGTGTTACTTTTACACTTAAAATCAACTTTCCGTTGGTGGCCTTAGGCGAAAAACTAGTTATTTGGTGTTTCACAATTTTATTAATTCTTTATATTAGTTTCACATATAGAGATTCGCTGCTAACTCGGGAAAAATCAATTATTCAAATACAAATTCAAAATATTCTTTATTCCAATGCGAATTATTATAAGCACTTTTGAATTGTCGAATGAACATATAAACAAAAAACTACCACCGGTTCGGAAGGCAGTTCTGCTGAGAAGAGCCGGCAAGAAACTCAACAATTGCTCTTTTCAAAATCAATGGTACAATCTATTACATTAGTTGACAGCTATCCTGCATTACATTCAATAGATATTAATTCCATACATGCTTATCCTGTAAATATTCTTGAACAGTGTAATATGCTTTACTTGTTAAATTTTTTTGTACAGATATTTTAAATTTTGGAAGTGGCAAACTAAGAATACACTGCGGAATTTTATTATATACACGTATACTCAGCCCCATAAAAGATTTATTAACTTTTTGGAGGCGAAAACT
>JAKRZM010000822.1:2946-30873 GCA_036379175.1 Heliconius cydno galanthus | reverse complement strand
AAATAATAAACTATATATAAACCTTCTACGAAAAACACTCGACTTAATGGTGAAGACCGCATCAAAATCCGTTGGGTGGTTTAGAAGAAGAAGAGTTAGAAACAACAGACAGACACGAAAAGCGACTTTGTTTTATAAGATATAGGATAGGATAATATAAAATAAATATTTAATATCTATACGTCTTACGTACCATAAAAAAGTGTAACGCCGCCATTTTACGAAGAAAGCTCCTGTATCCCGTCACCAAGTCACATTACTTTTAACCGATTTGAGTTCAGCCGACCGACTTGCTATGTTCTGTCAGCCTGCAGCCCTGAGCCCGCTTATATACCACTACCACCACACCACACCACAGCCGCGACTAACATATGCATGGAAACCACTCCTCAATATCTCATCGCCGCGCGGCGTCTGGGGAAGGAAACCACACAAGACAGAACTTTATTTTCATTCGCTTAGAGATGCTTCATATACTGGCTATGTAATCAACTAAATGTGCAAAAATCTCAGTTAATTACGCCTTAAGTTTAGTTTTTCACGCAGAAAGCCTCGTCGGTCTGTGTGTTCTGCTTAAAATTGATTTTTCCAGTTCTCGTTATGTCACCTCTTCGAATTGTGGAATGTTACCAATGTATGTCTTCTTTGGATCTTGTATTTCATTTATATAAGACCATGTTTGTGGATTGTGGATTGTGGACCAGGGTGGGTGGAGCTGTGCCACTGCCCCGCGACTAACTAGAGTAAGTATCGAACAAATCAATTTGATTGAGATTAAAATTTAATGAATAGGATTAATAAACAATTACACTTGTATACCTACTAATGTTATAAAGCTTAACAGTTTGTTTGGTTAAATGTGCCAATCTCAGGAAGTATGTACTTGTCTCAAATGGAATCTTATTTTTGTATTGTATTACAGTCGGAGTTACATCATGTTAGTAGTTTATACGCGACAAACATACTAAATATCAATAACTCCTAATACTAATAATGTTAAATTATCAAAATAATTACAATAAAATATCTTTTATTAAAAATATCTTTCATATAAAATCGAGCGAGGGTTGACGAACAAAATAATGAACTAAAGGGCCGAGATCCGTTTAAACCTAAGGGACCTTACACACGGCACAGGGGAAGAGCAGGTCGTATAATCATTGAATTACAACCTCTTTTGTTTCTACTTTACGTTCCGTACCTTTGGAACCAAACCAATCCATATCTATCGATAACTCGCGCTTGTCCGGTTTTTTTTGAGATCTGGTTGATTGTTGATTAAATTGATGGAATGTTTAGAGAGGAAGAGAGGGTACGAGTCACATACATAGGGGGTAAGGACTGTCAAAATATCCTGTTTGAAAGCACGATTCGTGCTTGTCAAAGTTTTTGTTATGTAATTAATCTTAAATTCAAATAGAGAATAAGAATTTTGTAAGTTATCTATATATGAGTTAGTTATGACTGATTTAAATTGTAATTTTATTGCCTCAACTAAATATAGCGTTGCATCCTGTACGTGTAAACAAACTGAACATTAAAATTGTTAGATGTTTTGTGGACTGGAATGTGAGCTTTTTCTAGTTTTATGGAAAGCCTAGACTGTGAATTTTTTAATTCGAATGAAATAATTTTCTAGTGAAGAAATTCTATGCATTATAATTATTGTTTCTATCTTTCTAAATTAATAACAAAGTGTAAAAATACATTGAAAAAAAAAGAAACACTTTTCTTAATTTTAACAGACTTATTTAGGTCAATTTGGCATATAAATGCCAAAATATACTCTTATTAATAGCGCCTTAGCCTGTGACCGTAGATGCGACGGGTGTGGATTCGATTCCCGCTTGGCGGCAACTATATAATTTCGTTTAGAACAAACCATTTAAAGCAGAGCAGAAAAACGAACCCTTTAAAGCAGTGTGAACTACTATAATTCCATTGAGCACTAGGACGATGCTGCATATGTATGTATTTATTTCATTATTTATGTAGGTTCATTCGACATTAACCAAATAGGCAAGTCTCTAACGCACTTGAGAAACTTTGAACTCGTTTGGTCCTGGTCGACCTGGTCCTGTTCCCATGTACAGATGTGATCGTAAATATATGTGGAAGCAGAGAACTATATAAGTAGCTTCACTTTAATTGTAATGTGCAGACTGTGCGAAGACGAAGAAAATAATCTTGAAAGAAAAGAAGATATTTATCTTTTAATTTCATCGGCACAGTCTATATCCCACACATAGCAGACATAGGTCTTAGTAATAAGAAAATTTTTATACTTAGTAAAATCATATATAATCATCTTGCATCTGTCCCATCCTTGGATGATCCAGATTCATTATAGAACCGAGTTTCCATCTCCGATTATTTCAGTCACGCGAAGGCTGGCCCCAGCGCGCTTGTTTTGGTCATTATGCCTAACCAAGCCCTCATTGCACTAATATATGCGTCGAATTAAAACAAGTTTGACTTTTATACCGCCCATACATAGTGTATGACATTTTACGATTCAAACGTATAATCAGACTAGTTTTACAGAACTCAAAAAAGTGGCGGCCCCTTTTTTGCTTTTAAATTAACATTCTTTTACTGCAGAGTATTATATACATTTAAGAAATAGAAGAAATATATGCAGCACTATAGATTCACCATGGGTTTCCATATCATCATGATATTTATCTTCAATAATATGACGGGTGCAGGGACAAGTATGCTCCGGCCACTACGAGTATCTCGTTAGTGAGTGTAAGCTTTTAAAGCATCATTTGTAGGCCACGATTGCACGATGATTTTAATTTTTCCATAAACGGCCGGCATTCCTGCTTCGAGTCGCTCCACCTGTAGAGTACACTTCGTCTAAAGCGATGCTAAAAAAGAAAATATTTAAGTGAAAATCGTCAAATAACTGTCCTCGTAGTTTGTTGATTACGGTGAGGTTTTGAAATTAAAATTACAAATTATTTTAGATCTTTTTTGATTTTAATCGTCCTCTACCGATAACAAATATTGATAAGAATAGAAATATATTATGTGTACATATATTTTACTCTAGTTACATAGTTACATTTATTTCATTTATCAGTTTATTATATTTTTTAATATCGTCCCTGAGTCTCTGGGTCAAGCAAGTACTTGCTGAATAGCATGTCTGTGAACTTAGCAGAGCATTGTTCAGCAGATCAAAAAAAAAATGGAGTTCTCTTCGCATGCACCTGAGTTCTATAGTTCCTGATAGGTTTTATAAATAGTTCTGTCGTTTTTACCCCTGAAAAAGTTATGTAAAAAAATGATCTGCTAACTTCCCTTGGCAGATCATTTTTTTGCAAATAAAAATCGGGGCGAGATCTGAACTCATAGGGATGAATAAAATAGTTCCTGATAATTTTTAACAATAGTTCTGTTAATTTCACGAAGAAAAAAATTTTTAAAAACAAAAAAAGAACGTTCGTTTCGAAAATAGTTCAGAAGGTAAAGTAATTTTTAAAATTAATAAAATGATATTCAGACGCGAGAACTCTTTATTTTACAATAGAATATAAGTAGTTCTACGATATTTAGCCTGAAAGAAAACCAGAACATTTTTCAATATTTCATACAATCAACTATGCTCTGCTGGCAGTTTTTTCAGAGTTCTGGTTTTCTTTCAGGCTAAATATCGTAGAACTACTTATATTCTATTGTAAAATAAAGAGTTCTCGCGTCTGAATATCATTTTATTAATTTTAAAAATTACTTTACCTTCTGAACTATTTTCGAAACGAACGTTCTTTTTTTGTTTTTAAAAATTTTTTTCTTCGTGAAATTAACAGAACTATTGTTAAAAATTATCAGGAACTATTTTATTCATCCCTATGAGTTCATATCTCGCCCCGATTTTTATTTGCAAAAAAATGATCTGCCAAGGGAAGTTAGCAGATCATTTTTTTACATAACTTTTTCAGGGGTAAAAACGACAGAACTATTTATAAAACCTATCAGGAACTATAGAACTCAGGTGCATGCGAAGAGAACTCCATTTTTTTTTGATCTGCTGAACAATGCTCTGCTAAGTTCACAGACATTTGAATAGCTTCATATGCATATTATAAAACGTGTTTATGTCATTTACAGATTAATATCTCCATTTTCGTAATAATATCTTCAAATAATTCAAAAAATAAATAAGCCTCAAGTTCAAAATAATTTATTATCTTAGATCTAAAATAAATACTTATCCTAAAGGAATGTACATACGAGTACGTACTGCACGCACTTGAAGGCAGGACTAATCAATATCGATGACGTTATTTATAACAAATACTCGCTGGATATTTGATTATTTAATAAACGAGAACTACAAATGACACAAATGTATGAGAATAATGATAAAAAGCCACAAAAATTATAAGTGTTTAAGGCACAACAATATATAAAATATCTTTTATAGTAATATTTTGGTCACGCAGCAATGCGATGAATGAAATACGAGGACGATGATGATAATGACAAAATGATATTGATGAAGTATGAAATGAGGTAGTCCTCCTCCCTCATGTAAGTACTACACGTACGTAGTTAGATATCAACTAAGTGCTAATTGACATCATTGCGATGTAGCAATTGTTGAAATATGTCGATATCATATAATTTGTTAAAGTGACTGTTGTGACTACCACCCTTACGAATTATGAGAAAATAGTAATTAAATATAATATCATTCAGTCTCATTCTCGCCGTCGCTGGGCTCCGCTGACTCCAAGTTTACTGTTGTCGTCTCCACTTCATCGACCTCATCAATTCCACCATTTGCCTCCTCAGGTACTTCTGTAGTATTGGTGGCGGGAGTGGTCATACTCTCTGGGAGGTTCTCACAGTGCTTGCCGCTGATGCCGGGTGGACAGTGGCATCTGAAGGAACCGTCTGCGATTTCAAGGGACTGACATTTGCCACCGTTCTTACAAGTGTCTTGGTTCTTTTCACAGTAATTTAGCTCTGAAATAACATACAGGATTTTTGACTGTGTTATAATGTCCGTCTACTTAATTTGTTTTAATATTGTTTAATCTAAATTTGTATTGAAGAATACTTTTGATCGTAAATGAAACAATAGAATATCTAATTGATCTTACCTTCATCGCAAAGCATCCCACCCCAGCCAGTCTTGCAGATGCACTCCCAGGGTCTGTTGCAGGTGCCGTGCATGCACCCCGGGTAGCGGTGGCACTGTGCGCAGGTGCGCCCCGTCCAGCCCACCTTACAGCGGCACTCGCCCGGCCGCCTGCAGTAGCCGCGCTCGCCGTGACACCCGGGGGCACAGACCGCTGGAAATTATTTTATTTTGTAGATTGACTGTAATGTTAGCTTTAATAAACATTTTGTCTGTCAATTTGTGAATTTAGAATATTAAATATTGTTTTATATATTTTTAGTCGGCAGTATATTTATGGCTTCACGCTGCGAAATTCGCACATAGCAGTGCAGGCAAATGGAACCTGGAAACCTAGTGTTAAGATATTCCGCTCCCATTAACACATTTCCATTCCCCACTTTCCGCCGAAATCCAGGGATAATTAATATAATATATTAATTATCCCTGATAAATAATAATTTGTTGTTTTGCACAATTCTTTTTAAACAAAACGCATTGTTTGTTGATGCTGTTACCTAACACACATTTCTATGTAGAGATTAAAATGGAATCTGAGTAGTCTATCATTAGATTCTTTACGCTACCATATATAAAAAAAATGTGCGTAAAGATGCAAGACTTTATTAGTAATATTACCAAATAATTTGTAACAACAAATAAAAATTGTCACTCACGCGTTTGACAGAGCAGCCCCGTGTACCCCGGCAGGCACTTGCACTCCAGCGGCTTGTCGCAGTAGCCGTGCTGGCAGCCCGGCAGCGGCTGGCAGGCCCGGCACGTGGGGCCCGCCCAGCCCAGCTTGCAGCGGCACTCGCCGGGGGACTCGCAGTACCCGCGGGTGGCGTGGCAGTCGGAGCGACAGATTGCTGTGAAAGGGTCCCGGGTCATATATCTAGGTAGGCAGAGGGAACCTAGTGTTAAGACACTCCGTTCCCCATTTTTGTGACATTGCATGTTGAGTACAGAAGTTCAATGCCACGCTTTGTTTTAGTACGGGTCGAGAAAATGAAAATATAAAATAATTAATTCCCCGAGGGGGAATCCAGTGCCATGGGCCACGACAGTCTTAAGAAAAAATAATCGTTTTGTCGTATTTTGCAAGCATAATTTATTGCAGAGATTAAAATGATTGTGTATATAAATTAATATTTTAAGCAGTTTGGAGGAATTCGACTAAATATTTTTTGTATCTATTTACATAGGTACACTGTATAAGAGCAACAGATAAAATGAAATGAAACGAAACCATGAAATTATTTATGAATTTGTAGGGGATGTCTCCTTGTTAAATAATCTAATCAAGTAGGTACAGCGCTGCTTTGAGTTCCACACCTCAATTATTATTGACCTCCTGAAGGTGAATGAAACGTCGATAAAGGAACACTCCTTCCTCTTCCTCCTTAACTTCAAGTTCATTGCTTATTCTGGAAAATACATAAAACTAAAGAAAGGTAGTATCTTACGTTCCGAACAGAAGATGCCGTCCCACCCGTCCCTACACACGCACTCGAAGGACACGTTGCAGTGCCCATGCTGACAGCCCGGCAGAGGGATGCACTTGTTGCAGCGCTCGCCGTAGAAGCCCAGCTTGCATCTGCACTCGCCTGGTCTCTTGCAGTAACCTGGATTGAGATACACCATTTGTTAAGCCTTTTTATTAGTTATACATGTTTTAGGATTAACACGCGCAATTGTGAACATGACCCGAAAGAGATATCTCCCAATTGACTTTTTTAAAATAAATAATAATTATTATTTTATTTTTTTAATAACGAGAAATGAGAATTAAAACTTTTGATGTTAAAACTTTGACCAATTTCCCTTAAATAAAGAATAGAATATTTTAACACTATTTTCTTTCTTTTTTTCTGCTACCTCCTCACTCCAAGAAGTCTACACGAATTCAGGAGGAGGAACTCAACGTCGCGCTTTGCTTCGTTACCAAAGCTAGTAAATGAAAATATCAAATATTTCATTTCCTGGAGTGGTCGCCTTTAAATGAAATAAAACAACAAGAGAAATAACAAACCTTGCATAGGATCGCACCCCCTCTTGCATATGGGCACGTCGCACAGGTCTCCCTGCCAGCCCGGCAGGCACTTGGGCTCGCCCTGGTCGTCGCACACGTAGTGGCTGTGCTCGCTCTGCACCGCCGGCAGCTCGCACGCCTGGACACTCTTCTGATATAGACCACTCTAGGGGAGAGTCACATGCTGCGTGAACGTGGACGTGCAATAACCATGTAGGCAACATGCACATGCTGGTGCACTCGGGGGTGTTGTTAGTGACAGTTTTGTTAGTTAGATAATAAGCTTAGGTACATGTCTTTGTACGAGTGCTTGTGCTAAGTCAGCATACAGTTCCTCATTTCTAAACTTGAATCACTTAATTATGTTAGTTTAAGTAATAAACGATGCAATATTTAATTGATATAATTTCATAATACGGCTCGGAGTGCAATATTGTATGAATAATATATTTATTTACGATATATTTAATAATATTAAACAAATTCCTCGATAAAGCTGTAGCCGCATACTGCAGGGTAGACAGAGGGAACCTAGAGTTAAGACACTTCATTCTCTGTTTGTTGCGAATTGTAGAGGCATTGCGTTGTGAGTAACGATACTCAAGGCCGCGTGTTGCGCCGACACGACAGCGAGCTGAGCTCACAGGCTGTCACGTTCACAGTCACACTTTGTGCCCTTGCCCCACGTCTGGCCTCATACTGGTATACAAAGATAAAAAAACCCAAAGGCTCCTTAGACCGCAGGACGCTGACGCGCCAGCGCCAGGTGAGTCAGGGTACTTTCTAGCGACGTGAAAGCAGCGTGAAAGTGTGCCGCGAGAAACTGCGCACTAAATAAGTGTTTACACACAGACATATTAAATTAACAAACAAAGACATACAAACTTGCTAAACACTTGTTTTATTTGTTATAAAAGAGTTAGGTGTAATGTGAGTAGAGCATCCCTGCGCCACGACTGGTCTATTCAATTCATAATTAATACAGTAGAAACTCGATTAACCGGACTAATTGTTGTCGTTAGTCATTCGGACAATCGAAAGTCCGGATAATCTGATCTATTATCATTTTGGGACATACGATTTATATACATATAAGTTACGTACGCATTTAAGTACATAATGTAAATTTTCTTAGGTTTCATTGTGGTAGGTTGTATAAAATAATAATCGCGGTTGATAGTCCGGATAATCGCGGATCCATATAATTGAGGGCCGGATAATCGAGTTTCTACTGTATAAAATTTTAAATGGATCATTTATTTAAAATTTTTTAACATACAAAATTTCTATTTAAATATATTATATTACTAACTAGAGACCCGCCAGCTGCTTCGCCCGCTTGAATTACATGGTTATTCATTTAATAAACAGAATTGACTGACAGTCAAATGTGTTGATGTCAATGAGTAATTTACTTTACTCGTTGGTATTTATTTATTTGGGTAAGGTTTGATAATATTCTTTGTAAAATAACTGTAATGATTACATATTACAAAAAATACCCAAATCGAATCGAATAATCCAATATCGAAATCGAATCCATAATAATTAATCGAATAAATGAATCGAATATCGAATCGAAAATAATTAATTGAAAACCTCTTCCTTGTTTTGAAAGTCGGTTAAAAATACAAATTAATTACAAACAAATACAGATTTATTATAAGTATAAGTATCGATATGGATTGGTATATATTTGCAGGCAAACTCACGCCTTGAGTTCATTCAAATGCCGATATTTTTTTTAATGAACCGATCATGACAGACAGACAGACAAGAAATTCAAAAAAAATATTTTTGCTTTCTATTATTCTTTTTATGTACCTCTCTATCTATTTCAGTAAAAAATACTCAATGTACAGACAAAATATTTTTACTGTTTTATTATATATAGAGATAAAGAGAGATTTAAAAATGTATTTTTATTATTATTTAGTTTACTGCACTTTAAGAATATTCATAATGATTAAACATTATGCAGAGGCACGTGGCACGTTATTCAATATTATTTTAGTTCCCATTACATCTCAAGCTACGTAAATAAATATGTTTGTTACTCACAAGTACCTACTAGACATCTAGAGCGCGCATTCGGCAGACTGTGATGAGGATATTGACCATATGTAGCGAATGTTCATTAAGTTCGACACGGTTACAGAATATATTAATGAGTTGCAAAACTTAGAGAGCAGTCGCGACTCGTGGCGCAGGGCCCAGGGGCCCAGGGGCCCAGGGGCACACAGTGCGGCTTTAAAGTTAAGGGCGACTGCTTGTGAGTTCGATCGCTACTCGAGAAAATTCAATATTTATTTAAATTTATATTTCCATTCAATTTGTTGAACTAAATACTTTAAATTGACATAACTTTTTTATTTATGAACCGATTGTAATAAAATAAACCCTATGTGTTTGCCAGAATCCAATAGTGAAAACCGCATCTAAATCGGTTAAGTCCATTTTGAGATTAGCGATAACAAACGCACAGACAAACAGACAAAAATTTCAAAAATCATTGTTTTGGGTTCTATTAGATTAATAAAGGTTTCCAATAACATTAATTTTTTTAATATCTTCCAAGTACAGACACCGAGGGTCGGTGTCGATTACGATTTTATTATAAGTATAGATATAGATTACATTATACTTTTTATATAACAGTAATAACAACGTTCATATATTATAATACTAGTAAAAATGATTACTTTAAATGATATACACAGGTTAGTTCTCACATTAGATAACCCGCGAGGCCGCAATCAGGTCATCGTGGGTCTACTTTCTGTTGCAAGGAAAATCTTACACCCGGTTATTAAATATGTTTTCTCTTGTTCCTGAATACGTACATATGTATAAGAGATACTGAATTGGGAAATTGGGAAAATATGGTTAATTATGCTTAAAGAAAGTACTATACTAGTAATACAAAAAGACTAGTGCACCTTTTATATATATCTCTAACCTACTAAAAGATGAGATGGTAATAAGATGGTTATGGCGTCTTTCAATCACATTATTTTTATTAGAAGTTATTGGTAAGTAAGTAAAAGCTCACCTGTCTCTTCCATTTCGGCAGCGCGTACTTAGCCGGCAGCACCTCCGGGGTCGCGCAGTATACGACCAACATTACAATTAAATATTTCATTTCGAAAATATATTAATTTCAATAGCTCTTAAACCATTCTAAATATTATTATTTATACATTAAATTATTTTTAAGATATAGTTAAGACCAAGGTTTTACAGACTTCTGTAGATTAGGCGTAAGCGATGCGCGTTGCACGAGAACACTCGTCACACTGTGAGGCGAGGCATTGAACTTGCCAGAGGCCACTTTCGCCGGCTCGGGGCTACTAAACTACGTCGGCATTTCTTTTGTCTCTTTTAGAAACTTTTTACTTGAAAATATTGTTTTAAGAATAAATATCGAACAATATCAAGAACCAAGGTCAAAAATGATTCATAATTATATTAAATGAAGATGTTACAAGTATAAGTAAAGTACTTCATCAGCAAGGCGGGACAATTCTCAATGTTCCTTTACAAATAAATGTACACTGGAAAAATCCAAGAAACAGTAATCAATACATAAATTACGCTTCACTCTGTATCCTGCATGTATCCAGGTTGCCAGGATAGGCAGAGGAAACCGAGTGTGAAGATACTCCATCCCCCATTTTACGCTGAATTTTTATGGCATTGCGTGTTGAGTGGTAGAGAGGTGCGTTCAACGTTGTGATTCCATACAAATTGTAAGTGACTTTAATTCCATAGAATTTAAAATGAACACTCAGATTATTTCAATTTCCTCCCCCTGGTAAAAGGAGAAAGTGTGAAAAGAAAAATTGGGTTGAAAGTAGGAAACAGAGTAGTAAAGATCGTACCACTAGGTTTCCAAAGGCGTATCTAGATATATTTTCCTTTTGTTTTTTTTTTTATTTTTCTGGCTTTTCTGTTGGTAAAAGTTCTGGACTCAGACAAAACCTGGGGCAGACCAGAGCCCACCCCATTTCCACTCCCATGTAGGTTTCCTCTAGCTACTCTGTGAGATACAGCTGTAACAGTCGCTGATCTAATGGCCGTACCGAGCCTGAGATGGGAGCACTAACAACGAGACGAGCTTGATACGGATCTCAAAACTAGGTGATCGCAAAAAGATGAAACATGTATTTCAGTGCTTACAATGTAAGTACTTCGCACGCTCGCGGTGTAACTGTATGCTTTAATACTTTCTTTGTAAATTTAAGTATCGTTTTAACCTACTTTGTATCGGGATGTATATAAATGACTGAGTAAACTAGAGGTTTACATTTGTGTTTTGTTTAATCCTATCGTATTGGAAATTAGGCTTCTTTGTTACTAGTCACTTCAAATAGAATAAGCCGTTGGTCCGATGTTAACTTAAGTGCATGTTTATCTTATATTTAAAAATGTTTTTTATATTAAAGTGTAATATAGAAACACGATATCATTTCATAATCCTAGTCTTCTTATAACACAGAACACCCACATCTCAGTTAACTTACTTTTGAGTGCTTAAGAGTGCTATGACCCAGTAAAACTTTTTAATTGCAATCCTACAAATGCCATGTTTTATACTTAATTACTCTCTTCATCCACATGTACTCCCACCTCCTCCACTCCACCAATCCACCACGACGCTCCCGATAGACACGAGTACGTGTGACAGCATGGCGTACAACGTCCCACGACATTCTAAAATTTGCCAAGAAACTTAATAACGCACCTTATCAAAATATTTTTTATTCAAATAGACTAATATAAGAACTTTTGAATCGTCGAATGAGCATATTAGACAAAAAGCTACCACCGCACCGCACCGGTTCGGAAGGCAGTTCTATTGTTCTTATTAAATTCATTTATTGTTCTGTTTATAGATACAACTAATATTTTTAAGCTCAATAATAAATTTAATTAAGGGCTTAAAAGTTCACTGCGAATTTAATTGAAATGTATATTTATAATACTGAATTAATTACATCCGTGACACATAAAAAAGTTGAAGAATAAAAAAACAACAAAAATTATTTAAAATGATTTATTTAATTATTTATATTAGTTTATTATGTACACTAAAGCTATATACACACAGTTTAGGTCCATATCATGTTATACGTTTCTAACGGTAGATACATACAGTACATAGTTAACAAGGCAGCGGCTGGGAGACCAGTTGAGTAGCAAAAGAAACGTATTTCAAAGAAAACAGTGACAAAACACTTTTTGAACTTTTTAAAATTGTCATAATAATCATATAATTGTTTATGTTAAGTATATATCTCCCAACGTTCATAATAAGTCTTGCTACACGATTATAAATAAAAAGCTTTTTGCATTTTTTTGTATAGATAAATAACTATAACAATATTACGCTAACTTAAAGTGTCATTTTCACATTAACATTAAAAGAAATGTGTGTAAATTAAAAGGGCCATTTTTTATACAACTCTTCGTGACTATAACATTCATAAGTAACACATCGTATGAGATCGTGAGTAAGAGAAATATTTATTTAGTTAAGTATTCCCAAGTGTGGAATAATACTTTAAAAATGTTAAACATAGTAACTAAGCGAAAAAAAATATTATTTAGGCCCTATTTTATAATTCTTCATAATTCGTAGTTTAATGTTCTATTTCGACAAAGAAAGTAATCTCTACGTTCACTGAGAAAACATAAGAATATAAAAAATATAGGTCTTATCGGAAAACAGATAATACACCATACACGGAATTACACGATATTTATTTCAGTGTTTAAACAACACTTTAAATTATTACAAAACAATTATACTCGTCGTATAAAAATATGATATTGAATAAAGTGTTCTTATACTAGTGACGTGACGAGGCATCTAGCGCTTTCACACAAAAACTAATGAGGAATGTAAGAATGGGTAATACAAATACAAATAAATTTAAAACAAAAATATATCTTGAACAACTTCACTATTTTGCCCGCAACGAGCGACGAGCAACGAGCACAAAACAAAAAAAAAACGCAACGCATTCCCCAGAGTGGGAATCGTACGCACGTACGCACGTAGGCACGCAGATGACCTTGCATAATTTAAAACAACAACAATAGTCAATTGTGTGTAATATATTACAAGAAAACAAAAAACATTGATGAGAAAACTACAACAGTACTCTTTCTTTTCTTTACAAATTTTACGAGGGATTTAAATTAATGACATAACTGCAGGCAGTATTCCCATCCCAATAAGTTAGGATGAGGTCAGTCAATTCATACAATGCTTATAGCAAAATTAAACAAATACATATATTTAAATATTTTTACCACTTTTTGGACAGTTTCCAAGTGGCGGTTTCAAATCCCGTTACGTTAGAATTTTTATACCTTTTCTTCAAAAAAAAAAAACGTGTGGAATAACATTTTAAATACGTTAGAAACAAATACATAAAATATTAATATAATTTTAATATTAATTTCAATTTTAATGTTTTAATTTTTACTCTAACCGAACATCAAAGCCAATGTCACTGGAGTTAACATCGTATCATAAATAATTATTACTTTAGATATCAAGTTATTTTTAATAATATAGTATATAATTATACATATAATACAGTATTTAACAAGTCTATATAATAGGCCTTATAGTGCAGTTATACTATACATACATAAAACACAGGTTCACACTTCTTTTATGTATAAAAAAATGTATTTTATTAAATCATGATGGAAAGCATGTTCATATATATATTTCTCAATTATTATTAATTAAAAAAAACGAATAATCTCAATAATACAAA
This sequence comes from Heliconius cydno galanthus, assembly GCA_036379175.1. Taxonomy (NCBI): domain Eukaryota; kingdom Metazoa; phylum Arthropoda; class Insecta; order Lepidoptera; family Nymphalidae; genus Heliconius; species Heliconius cydno. The sequence goes on along the minus strand of JAKRZM010000822.1, from coordinate 16,916 downwards.
GATGATTGGTAAAGCACTATTTCGCTATAAAAATATATTATAGTGTTTAAGAGCAAAACAAATATAATTTACACAATTATATTATTTATATGAGACTTCATTAATTTATTTAGCAAATAAAAAGAACAGAAAATTGAAATGTTTATTATCCTATTCTCAAAAAGATTTTAATAAAATGTAGACTAATAGTTCCTGAGATAAGCGCGTTCAATCAAATAAACTCTTTACTATATAATAATAATACAGTATGTAATATATGAGGGTCACCGCGCACCAACTTGACAGTCACTTCAGTTACATACATAATAACACGCAAATCCAGTACGTCCCACAATAATCTCAGGTGACGTTCATTTGATTGTTTTATATGTATACATATAATAATGGAACTACGTACACGTAATAGTCTGTCCGTGTGCTACTTTTAATATACTAAACGAGAATGTTATAGTTATTTATTGCAGATATATTGCAATTTACCATAGTTGTTTAGTTTTGATATAATATATACAAATAATATTATTTTGTTATTTTTTTTTGGTGTATTATTTTCAACTTCACGCTGTATCACGTACACATCAGGGTAGGCACGCAGTGTTACGACACTCTGTGCGCCATTCTTCGCTGAATGTTCACAAACTGTCGTTTTTACTATCACATACTTGTGACCGTGCGCCGCGACTGGCCGAAGACAAGAATTTATAAAAAATAATAGTTTTAGGACTTCTTTTTTTCAAGTGACATACAGACATACAGTCAAATTATTTCACTATATATAAATATACAGACAACTACATACAAATAGCAATTTAATGCTTACAATTAAAAAATGCACCACTTCAGAATACAATTTAAATATGTCACAATTATGCAAAATGGTGATTAAATAAAGCTATAAAATATTGAGATTACAAATAACCAACTAATTTATTACTTAATTATTAAAAATTAGTGAAAATGAGCGTATTTGCGACATTATTGTTATTAATTATTTAAAATATAAATCCAAAAAAAACAAACATAACAAAATGTCTAAAAGAACCGAGTTGTGTAAATTTTTATTATGACTTTATATTAGATGCGATTTAAAAAAAAACAATAATTAATAAAGGGAAAAAATAAAGGGAAATGTAAAAAAAAAAATAAGTTAATGGCACTATGGTTTTTACTTTTAAGTTACAGTAGAGAAGTTAGTTTCCATATAAAATATTGTATAATTTGGCAAAAAACGTTTTGTGCAATAACTAAATACAATATTGGAACTTGTAACTTTAAATACATATCAAGAAAAAATCAATTTTCATATATTATTTCATAAATATAATTATGTTTTATGAAATCAACTGCCATTGTAGTTAAACTTATTATTTCATACATTCATAATTTAACTGCCACAATATTTAACGTTCTAATAAAAAAAAATTATAACTTAATAAAACTTAAACATTAAATACACATTGACATTTAAAATTGTAAACATAAGTCTATACTGAACTTAATTTTAATAAAAAGGATATAGGTATGCCTCATTTTAGTTGTCACTGAAATGTGTCATAAAATTAAATTATATCTTAATATAATGACCAAATGGTCCAATTCCATTTAAACTCTAGTTTTATAATTCGGCTTAAAGTCTAGAGTCTTGACCATTGCATAAATTATTACAAAACACCAAAAATTAATATGAATTCGCAAAATAAAATTAAAAACAAAATAACTAATTTAAATTTTAACTAAAAAAGCCCAAATTGTCAATTTATATAGACAAATATTACATTTTATTAAAGAAACGTTTTTTTTAATCTTTATAAAGCAAATCAATTAGCATTAGATATATTTTATCAATATAAAACAATACCAAATGGTCTAGTAAAGTTTTTAAAAATATCAAGTTAAATGACACCAATTTCTGTACAAACATTGACTGTTTCTTTCTAATTTCATTGAAAAGAAATAGACAGCAATACATACATAATGATGTTCAGTAAGTTGTAGGAAGTTGTCAAATCTTCCTCAGCCTATCTCTTCCCGTTTTTAGGGTAAAGAAAAGTATTTATTATTTATTCCCGCCTCTTTTAGTGTATGAAGGACAGCAGTACATATTATGTCATAGTTTATTTGTTGCCGTCCTTTTCATTTAGTAATGTAAAAGAAAGAGATAGAACTATATATATTGCCAGACAGTACGGCCTCGGAGTGGTGGCCTAAGGTTAGATGACTGCAGTTTTGGTTTTAGGGTTTTCTTGTTTTTTTTCATAATTTATTTTGTATTTTTGAATATTAAGTTCCCGAGCGCACCACGCGCGGCACCTACGCGTGTAAGTATATTATTCAGCAGTCTATGAGTCGGTGCTGGCGTGGCGGTACTCGGGGAAGGGGTACAGCACGAGGTGATCCGCCGTCTTGTACCACGGGACCAGGCCGTTCTGGAATTGATCATAAACACTTTATGTATTATATGTTATCTGCGTGTATCGCGGCCGCCGTCTGCGAACAGTGAATCGCTCTCAATCTCAAGTCAGTAATAAACCAAGTATACTAAAGGACGCACGTTTCATTACTTTCCGCTAATCTCCACGTGCATACCACTTCATGTATAATATGTTTGGCCTTTGTTAGGTTTTTCCATAGAACCATAATAAATATTAAAATCTTACCAAATTAGTTCGTTTATTGGTGCCTCTTCCGAAACCGTTCCAGTGGTTTCCAGCGATACCTATCAAGTCACCCATCTGCAATTATAAATGTAATTTAATTTAATCGATGAATTAATCACTAGTAACAGAAAGTAATCGCTTTTTATTTAGAAAACGTATAAAAAATTGAACACATCTGTTATGTATTAATGTATGCTTATGTACCTGTAAATCCAACTGGTGATGATCCAACGCAGTATGTGGCATGACCGCTCTCCTGTCATGCGCATTTTGTCCACCGAAATAATATATATCATCTAACGAAACTGCGTCTTGTGACGCATCAGGTCTGTTGGCCTGCATCATCTCGTACGCCACACGACCCACTTGGCTGCTGAAGGTGGCCACGAGGAGGTCACACCTGGACAGCAGGTGCAGGTCCCGCAGCAAACCTCGGAGTGACTGAGGGGAGTACCTGCGGTGCGTGGCCGCTGTTTGTGCTACTCCTGCGTCACCTAATATCGTGTATGTGGGATACTTTTTACGAGCTTCTTCTAGCACCTGGTGAATGATTGGTTTTGGCATTAACTTTATTTTTTTTTGTTTTTTTTTTGTGACGGAAAAAATGTTTTTTCATATTTTTACGCTGTAGTATAGGGTAGGTAGAGAGAACCTAGTGTTCGACTCCGCTCCCAAGGCCAATTTTTGAGACATCGCGTTCCACCATTCAACAGTGGTGGAACTCAAGGCCACGCTTTGTCTTGTTTGTTACTAGAGTGAGGAAATGACAACAATCAAGAGGTAATCGAAACCACAACCGTCCCGTTTACAGTTAGATGCTGTGCTGCTGCGATATAACAGATTACAAAGGAAAAGTTGTCTGAACAAAATTAAACAACAATTTAACTAACTAGAAATAAATGACGCCATTATTATTTAGTAACTATTTCACACAACGTTAATTAAAATTTGAGCAGTAGTTACGGGAATATAGAAGCTTAATTAATTATGGTACTTGTAACTCCAATATGCCATGTTGCCAATCGCTTCGAAGGGTGACATTGTGAGACGAGAGGTGAGAAATAAAAATAACATAAATCAAAATCCTAAATTTCGTTCTTAAATCATATTTCAGCCAACCATATCAACCCTAGGTGTTGCCATTACGACGCACGGGCACAAGCTTGCGACTGTAAACGCGACAATTGTGAATTTGATTCCCATTAAGCTAATGAATATTGCTAATGAATTATAAAAGTAATATTTTAATTTTTATTTTTATGTTAACAAGACAAAGCGCGACGTTGAGTTCTGCCATTCACCACAATACGAAAAGTCGGCGGTGCGTGAAAAGAGAGTGTCTTAAGGCTAGATACCCTCTGCCTGCCCTGCTATATGCGGGATACAATAAAAGTGGTATAATAAACTCACGGCAGCATCGTCAGTGGCCAGGTAAACCCTCCTGGCGTCCACCTCTCGCGACAGCTGCAGCTGCTCATAGTAGTGCTGCACGTGCTGCATGTACTCGTGCAGGTGGTGGAAGGCCGCCTCCGTGCCCACCTTGTCCGTGCGCCGCACGTGCACGCTGACATGCACACAGACAGGCTTAGACCAGGTATGTATAGGCTCTCGGAACATAGGAAGTTAACTTTGGGAGGTAACGCGTTTAACGGATTAGCCGCGTAGTAGCTGTAATTAATGAGCAATAACTAACTAAATAATGGTATTCTCACCCGACAATAGGATTCTTAAAGTTCAGCTTGGCTATCGTCTCGTTGATAGCTTTCTGCGTTTCCTCCTTCGGCTTGAGCACGTACTTGAGCATCTGCCCGATCCACCACGACGCCGGGTCACCGTTGAAGCGGACGATCCTGGCGGGGAACGAATATCATGTTAGGTGAATGTTTTTTTATTCTCTCGCTCTGGCAACAAAATAAAGTGCGGTTTTGAGTTCCGCAACAACATAAAGCCTTGCAAATATTGCGGTATTAGGATTGGTGGGTCGTAACACTACATTCCTTGTTATAGACATTGTAAAGGTATAAAACTATAATTTAATTAATTAAGATAATACCTGTGCGCTAAATCAGACGGTATAGCCAGCGGCAAGAACTTGGGCTTCTGAGATATAGAGTCAATGAAAGGCAGCGACACCACCTTCGCGTCGTAGGAAGCTGTGATTATACGAAAATTTTATTAAATTTACAAAATCGGTCCACAATGATAACTGCATTAAAATTTTAGATTTAATATTTGTACTTTTATTTAATTAAAAGTACATGTCGCTAGTATATTTAATATGGTGTTTAGAATTTATTCCAAAGACAATTTACTTTGTTCACGTGGTATTTAAGTTCATTTCTATAAATATGTACAGAAAATATCCAGTCCACAATGTCCCCTACGAGCTACAACTTTGCGACGACCCAAAACTAACTAATTGCTTATTTTGCTGTCGAAAGATGTTTGAAACTGAAATTATTTACACACGGAATATTTAACTGTTATTGGAAACTAGGATTATATCGTAAAAGAATTCAGTGCTGTATCTTCCCCGATGATTGTTTAAACTCCACTAAAGGGAAAGTTTTCTTATTGTATCCACACTCACACACTGACACTCGCAGAATCATAGATTTAAAAAAAAAAAAGAGAAGTGAATAAGTTATCACAAGGTTTTCTGGTTTTAGCTCTACAAATTCAACCAATATGTCCTACATAAAAATTTTGTGCTTTCTGTTATTTTAAAGCTCAAATCAATTGAGCTAAGGCGTGCGCCGTCCTAGGAGGATGAATCCAAGTAAACATAACTGGTTTTAACAACATAATGTACGCAATTACCATCAAGGGCAATAGGCTCGCCGTTAGTATTTAGCATTATTAAGTTGTTTAGATACAAATTGAGCAATTATATACGAGTATAGTAGTTAGTACGTATGCGTGTCTATGTTAATATTGCTAATGCACCTTGCACATGTAAAGTATTGAAATATCTGTAGTGACGCCGTACTGAACTGTCTGACTGTACGTGGCTATGTTTGTTCGCATTTGGAGATCTTGTTGTCTAAACTATTTTTGAACTTTCTCTGGCCAAGCACAGAAGTTCCGCCATTTAATTTATTTAGACATACGTTAAAAACGTTAAACGTAACCTAGTATTAGGACCCTCTAATATTCTAGATATCGCGTCTGCGCCACGACCGCCTCTATCTAATCTAGCGTACACATCATCATAGACACAAAAGTCAAGTCGAAACAAAAGAACAATACCTGGCCACTGCACGACTTTGTCGTCGTACACGGAGACGCACGTGTCCGATATGGGGTGGAACACGTACTCCCACCCCTTGTTGTTGTACCGCCAACCCTTGGAGTTGAGTATGAGGGTCCTCTCGGTGGCGTACGCGAATATCAGGCAGTACACTATGTGGTGCAGTTGGCAGCCGAAACCGCAGCCCTGGAAACGTTTGAAATTGTCCTCGCATATTAAATGGACGCCAGCCTGACTGTATGAATGACATTTGAAATAGTTACAAATTTATACAAATGTTATAAAGAAGAGTTTGTTTATCAAAATAAAGATTGTTGTGTCCTTTTATCAGGTAAGGACGACGCCGCTAAAGCCAGGCTGTCTCCTACTCCTACTTATCATAAAATCGTAACAAATCGTTGTCCGTACATGGAAGTGGTGATATTTAAAAACCGAATTAAACCAAAATCAACGATTTAAAAGAAAATGTCTGTTTTTCTGTTTGTATTTGCGTTTGTCGATGGTTATCTCAGAAACGGCTTAACCGATTTAATTACAGTTTTCACTATTGTATCCTTAACATTAAGTGTTTGTTTTTATTTCAATGAGTTTATAAATAAATAAGTAATACCATATTAAAAATAAGTTGTCCGACGAAATTGCTATACATAATGGTGAAATCATATTTTTTAACATACATAGATATAAATGTTGTTTTTAAAATGATATTATTATTAGTAAGCGAATGTAATGCATATTATTAAATTTATAATTATGTAGCCTAAGCGGGCGAAGCCGCAAGCGTAGCCAGTTCATAATAAAAATCTAAACAGAAATAATATTTTTTCTTATAATTGTATAAGAGTTCATCTCTATCTATTCTTATACGTACTGTTGGCTCTAACTTATCTTATCTATATCTTAATTATAAATACAATAGATAGAACACTCCCAACCATAAAACACTGTGTACGGTTACTTTTGATATAACATTCGTATATCTGAACAGAATTAAGAGATGACGGTTCCCCTTGTAACGTAGACGTTACAAAATTAATAAACAATAAAAATTAACGTTTGTTAAGATATTTTGTCTAGATATGTAACTTCTAAATATATTATCCACAATTAAATTGTATCATTGAACACAGAACGCCCTGGAGTTGCCACCGTGTTATTGTTGGCGGTGCAGCTGTTTGTGCGCCCCGTTATACCGCGGCGCGGTCCTAACTACTACCGAACGTACTGCGATGGCATCTTAGTAAGCTGTTTGCTTCCAATATATTTATCGCGTTCAATTATCGAAATAATGTTAAAAGGTTTTTCTTACTCGAGATAACTGCTCTTTCAACGATATAGTATAGCGACGCTTCTATTAACAAAGGTTAATACTCCCATACTAACACCTAATATGGTGTTAACCTGCACCGACTTGTCTGTTACCTTTTATTTGTAATTTATGATTTTTAAATTTATTTATTTATTCAGCTTCACGCTGTATCCCGCACACAGCAGGGTTCCTCACTTTCTGCCGAATTCTGGAGGCATTGCGTGTTGAGTGGCAGAAATCAACACCGCGCTTTGCCTCGACACCAGCGCGAAGAAATGGAAATATAGACATAAATAAATATTTCATCTCCTCGAGTGGGGATCGAGCCCCGCTCTATGCCCCTGCGCCACGACGACGGGTTACCTACTATAGTAGATACTCAACTCAACTCAACGAAATCGAACCCACAACCGTCTAGTTAGACGTGTGAGTGACACGGCACGGCAGAGTGGTACACCAGCGCTGTGGAGTGGTGACGAATGTCCCGATAACGAGATCATGTGGACGTTTACTCAGTTGCTTTAATTAGCGTGTGTTTAGTGTGACAACCGCGGACGTAATAACCGTTATTTACTTTTCCTTATTTGGTTATTAGGCAATTAAGGAAAACAAAAAAAACGCTTAAAAATTTAGTAAATTTATATTATAATATTATAAGTATTGTCACCGAATCTGGACAAAAATGTTAATATTTTTAGATGAAATTTTAACTAACAGACTGAAATTTCCCAAAGCTATATCAAACCTTAATTTTACAAGCAAATGCCAATATGAGAGCGTTCCTAAATTGAATAGATTTGGTATTTATTATTATATTGCATTGTTTACTGAGTCAACAAAGGTCAACCGTCCCGAGCCCGCGTGGAGGAGCGATCTCGATGAGGGGACGTGTCAATAGCATTCTTCCTGCAATCACTGGCGGCGGCAAGAGGCCACTGCATACCTATACCTACAATTATTATCATTTTCAAATACGAGTAAATCAATAAAGGTGATAAACACTTTTGTCGTGATAAAGTTTTCAAATAATTACGTGGCCTTGTGTTATTATCGCGATAGTCGAAACATTTGCTCCAATTTCGTTAATTATAATCTATAAGACAAAAAATGAAGCAAAAAGCTAAATATTTAATTACGTAACGAGTATGAATTAACGATAATTACGATTTAATGTAACTTAAGTGTGACTGTAATGCGGCGGTTGTGGGTTCGATCCCCCACTCGAGGAAGTGTAATATTTATTTACGTTTATATTTCCATTTCTTCGCTCTGGTGTCGAAGCAAAGCGCGGCGTTGAGTTCTGCCCCTCACCACGCAATGCCTCCAGAATTGGGCAGAAAGTTCCCTCTGTCTACCCTGCTGTGTGCGGGATACAGCGTGAAGCTGATTTTGATTTATAAGTGTTAGTCATGTAGTACTCACGGTTTTGAACTTAGACTCTATAACTGGATAGGCGTTTACTCCTTAAGCCCAAATTTTCAACATACCATACGTTTATATAACATACGTGTTTAGTAGTATTTATTTGTTCATAACATGTGTATCTGCTAGACAAGATCGTATGGTATCCCCACTGACAGCCGTAACCGCTGTGCGTAGAAACGTCAAATTTGGACAGATGTTTACTTTCGTAATCTGGACATCCACTAAGAAGGGATTTTGAAAAATTTGAACTCTAAAGGGGTGAAATAGGTTGAAAGTTTATATGGATTTTTTTTAAATCACGACCAATTTTTATAAAATTTGAAATTTAGACTTAAAAATATTTCATTGAACAAGTGTTTTATGGTTTATTATAATTCACCCTTAAGGGTACAAATAAGCAGGCGAAACTGCGCGCGTCCGTTAGTTTAATATATAATGCAAATACAAATTCACCACCTTGTGTACTCGTATAGTGAGTAGTGAGTAGTACTAGTAGGGTAACGTAATAACGCCGATACGAAGCCAAACGAAGTGCATGCGTATTAACACATGCATCAAATACTAGCACGTGTCGAAACCCGCGTGGCGACAAAACCCCCAAAAGGAACAACTGTGGCAAGCCCTACAGTGTACCTATCCGATGAATTTCCACTAATTTTGAACTATAGACGCCTAATGACTTTTAAAGTGATATGGTTTTATGCTGAATTCCGCTTATGGCAGGGTAGCCCCACGCACCGCCCTACTTTGGAATATTATGTCTTGTTACCAGATCGAGTCATAACGGCATAACGGCTATGGTTGTGAGTTCAAAGCCCACTCAGGGAAACGTTTGTGTTTATAGGATTTCCTTTATTACTTTGATTAGACAATGTGCGATGGAGAAAGGTGAGTTACCTTCATTTTAAAAGTACTCTTAGATTTATTTATGAAATTGTAGAAATTTACCATCTACATATAAAGTAAAATACTCTTAAAATTTAGAAGATTTAATACATTTACAGCGATACAACGTGTATGCACGGGGCGCACTCAGTATGAAAAAGATTATTTTTATATTAACATGTATACAAACTAGTGGGCCCGCGTGGGGCTACGCCCGCTAGAAATAGAAATGTTACTAAAGAAATTGAAAAATTCAGTCAATTCAGTAAAACAGTTGTATAAAATAACTGTTACGGCAATTAGCAAATTTGTCGAACTAAATACTTTAAATTGACATAACTTTTTTTTTTTATGAACCGATTGTAATAAAATAAACCCTATGTGTTTTCGGACAAACAGACAAACAGATAAAAATTTTAAAAATCATTGTTTTGAGTTCTATTAGGTTAAAAAAGGTTCCCAATAACATTTCCTTTTAAATATCTTCCAAGTACAGACACCGACCCTAATATAGATAGATATAGATAATGTAGATATTATAGAATGAACATCGCTTGTTTGCAGAGAGAAGACGGCAGGTACGCAGAGAGAACTTCGTGTTTAAGACACTCCGTTTCTCATTTTTCGCCGAATTTAGCCGACACACCACAGCGAAGAAAATGGAAACATGATATATTTAATTTCCCCGAGTAGGAATCGAACCATTTTCTACATTTTTTTTCCCTGTGCCCCTGTGCTCACGACCGGTCTCAATATATATAATTTATGGTTCTGTCACTACATTGTTATAGTCATACTATATTTTTTTTATAAATTATTAAAAATAATCAGTATTGCATTTGTAAAGAAGCACACATCAGTATTTAGTTACTCCAATAACAATTACAATTCCGAGTATAATTTCATAACAATTAAAATTAAATTAATTTCTACACTAACCTTATTTAAATTACATATGACTTTCCTCGCGTCCTTGCAGTCCGAGGGGTTCTGGAGATACTTGAGCCTCCTCTGCACGAGGTCGCTGACGTTGGCTGCTTCCGTGATCCTCCACTCGTGGTAGCCGTCTATTTCCGGTATCTTTTCTTGGTCTGATAGTAAAGATCTGAAAACAAATGGTTTATGTAACAAATTTCTTAGTGTCTATCCGTAATGGAAACGGTTAGAGGTTCGATTCCCACTCGAGGGAATCAATCACAGGGCAGAGATAATAAGGTGATGTGAGTAGCAATCTCATTGGTCTGCTTGACCTCACAGGCCATTCATGGGTTCACGGGTCAAGCAGAACAGAAACAAATATGCGGGTAAGGATTTAGGCAGTGTATTCTGTAATGTACATTGTGTATTAACATGTTTTATAACTGTATTAAAGTGCTAGTAAAATTTTAATAGGAGTTTGTTATTACCACGGGTCCAATGAGCTATCATCATTATGTTACTTAACCTTATCTGCTTCGCGTGACTACGGTACGTCGTCGACAGCACTATATTCGACTAAACTAAAATCAACCCTATCACTACGTATTTAGGTGTATTTCCTCGTAACATGGAACAATTTTGTTTGTAACTAGTAGACAAAGCTAGTAAGATAGAACTATGAAAAGTAACCAGGTATTATTTTGATATATTTATATACTAGCGACCCTCGACTTCGCTCGCGAGAAATACACAATTATTTATTTACTAATCTGAATGAATTTCGAGTTCTTAATAAAACAAATGTAGCAATTTTGTAGCGTTGTTCAAAAATGATTGTTTTAAATTATATAACACAGTAGACAGTATTGTCCCCATTATCCCCAGTCCCCATAGATTTCTATGTACCGACAGATATTTGTTACAATTATAATATTAGGTATATGTATGGAGTCTAGATTACATTTAGCAAACATTTGGTGCTTCCGAAAATCACAAACGTTTTATTTTAAAACAGATAGATGCAACAAACCGTTTTACAATTTTTATAAAAAAATAAAAACAATAGGCTAGTCTCCCTAAATATGTAACTGAAACCGAAAACTCATCTACCTTTTCCTGTCCGCAACTTGATCCAAAATGGACTTGATCTTGTCCGTCTGCACGTCATCGTTCACCAGCTTTGTGAGCTCGTGGTTCACGAAGTACCAGAGCTCCTGGGTGTTGGAGTAGACCCGCCGCCGCAGGCTCTCGTACTCCTCGCTGGGGCCGCCCACGGTGTGGAACGCCGACGTATCTATGCCGTTAAGGTTTACACTAAATATACAAAAAAGAAAACATTACACTTAAATTTACTGAAAAAGATAAATATCTTTTTGTGATAAAAATAAAATTTCATAATTATTATATGATAAGGGACAATGTCGACAGAAACAAGTTAATTCTTTTAAAAACTTAATCTCACAAGGTTAGACGACATTGAAACATTTAGGTTGTAAGATAAATAATTCATAATTAGATGATAGGTGACACTACGAGATTAAAAAACATCATTCTCAAAAACCCATTTTCCATTTAGTATACAAGAATTCAAATTTGTATATAAGAATACACACAAAACAATCACAAAAGTGAATGTACCGATATGATAACGTACCCGGAGGACTTCCTTATTTGCGAGATGAGGTTGCTGTGCTGTTGCTTCAGAGACTCCAGCTGCTGAGAGACAGTTTTTAATCTCTCTTGGAAGTCGGCCGCCTCCTCCGTGCTGCCCTCGCACCTGAGACACACCTCACTTTAGTACCGCCACAACACCTCGGGAGACACTTCATGAAGGGAGCATGCCCAACATTGTTGTTCTTACAAAAGTAACTACGTATTGCATAACTCTATAGTGTATTCTGATTGTTCTAGTTTTATTTTTATATTCTTTTATTTATGTCATACCTACCTTTAGTAGTCTCTTTTTATGCATTTATCTCTACACATATTTTCGCTGTTCAGTTCCTACCGCTTTGATTGACATTTACAAGGGAAGACCGAGACGGAGAATATGCACGGACAAACTCGACCGCAACATGTAATGTCGGGCTCCGACGCCCTCTTGAGACGGCACGGCCGCCCCTGTGGCCATATGCCCCGCGTCGCCACACTCGTTATATCCAATATTGCAAATTAAATTTCAAGTCATTTGCAAGTACTATTTACATATTCTACGTGTATTTTCATGTCTCTGTATGAAGGAACTTGATATGCAATAGTAATGTTATTAGATACACGCAGTCGCGTTTGTAGACGTACACTGCGTTTGTACTTATGTGTACATGACATAAAAATCTACCTTGAAATCTACTCCTTGCAAGCAATCTGTCATCTAGCAATCTATCTCGGTCAACTTAATAAAAAAACCTAAAATAATACCTAATGTCAATAGCCTACAAACTCGAGGAAATTAAATATGTATTTAATATTTTCACTTCTTCGCTCTCCTTCGCTCTGGTGTTGAGGCAAACTCAAAATAATAAAAATTATTAAATCAAATCAGCTTCACGTGTCATTATGTGTTGAGTGACGGAACTCAACGCCGCGTTTGCCCCGACACCAGAGCGAAGAAGAGCGAACAAATGAAAATATAGAACTGACACTGACCTGAGCGGCGATATCACCAGGTAGGTGACAATGATCCACACCAGCAGCAGGACGACGGTCACCCGCTTCCATTTCGACAAGTACATCATAAACAGACCATTGACCCCCGACGACCCGCTGGCGTAGAGCTTCATCGTGGACGGTGCATCCTTCTGCCCCCACTAGGACATTGCTAGCGAGTTCGAATCCCTGGAACGAACTATATAACATGAGGCCCGTTATGGCGGAGGGAAACAAGGCTGCGATTGTAAACGCAACATCTTATGAATTCACTAGCGAAAAACGCGGTCCCTCTGCCTTCACTGCGTCGTGCGGGATACAGAGGACCAAATTGTCCCCCATGAAATTTGTGTATAACACAACATATTATATGTACAAGATTTTCTATTATATATAGTTTTATTTTGTTTACGTGAGAAAGATGATATATTTATGTAGTCTTACATCAACTATCTATACTAATATAATAAATCTGAAATACAGAGATAATAAAGCGGAAGAGTTTGTTTGTTTGTTTGTTTGAACGCTAAGATCTCTGGATCTACTGGTCCGATTTACTATGTTCTTGTTTTGTATGAAAGTTGCATTCTTCAGAAGTGTTATAGGCTATATAACATTACATTACACATACAAACCAATATATTTTAAAGTATTTTCTAATTTGATATGCAATTTATTCTGCCATGTTAATAACAACCGTTGCGTCGCTACGCGACCGACCGCGACATTTTGATATCCATCCTTATGATTATTAGATTGAAATTATAGTTAACTGTATAACATTCTAATAAATAATTAAGGAGATGTCACCGATTCGAAATGACCTAGCCTTCGGGCGGCATAGTATGAGTATGACCGACGCGAAAATATTCTTATAGTT
>JAKRZM010000821.1:241494-303030 GCA_036379175.1 Heliconius cydno galanthus | reverse complement strand
TTTACATTTTTAGCTAGAGTAGAGAACGGATAGTTTTTGTGTATTTTTTAGCTTCACGCTGTATCTCGCACATGGTACAGTGAGCAGAGGGAACCTGTAAACCCAGTGTTAAGACATTACGTTCCCATTAAGATACTTTAGTTCCTGACTTTCAGCCGAATCTTGGAGGCAATGCTTGTTGAGTGGCGAAATTCAATGCCTCACTCTTCATTATTACTAGAGGGAGGTAATGAAATAGGTATTTAATGAAACATTAAATTGCTCGAGTGGGAATCGAACCCATAATCTGTTACCGTTTACAATCGCACGCTTGTGCCTCGAGCCCAATAAAATGAATAAAAAATAATTATTATATATATAAAGTGCCATAATTTTTCTTAAAATCAATTATAAGTTCATACTTAAACATTTCTATCTATAACTAACGTATATCTTTAGGTAGCAGGTGTTTCTTTCACATTCTTATATAAATAAGGATATAAGTGTTATTTAAAATGTTCCTTACTTTTAACTATAGTTTGTCGATAGCAGGTAGTTAAATAAAACAGTATAGAACAATTCCCCCAGTGCTTGACAGACATACAGTCATCAAGCACATGGATATTAACATAAATATGTGAACTTGGCACATGAGCCGAATGTACTATCTTATTTCATATACATTGATCTCTAAGTACTTATATTTTTGATTGCTCGTATTTTTTTATGTATTTATGGGTTTTATTGTTTTTCTGCTTCCTAATTGCAGGGAAAACCTGTAGTGTAACCTAAGGTTTAATTAAATAGGAAAAAAACGCAGTTTGTCAATCAAAAATTTATATTTTTAACTTTTAAATACAGAAAAAAAAATTCTTTATTCAATTAGGCTATTACAACTTAACACTTTTGAATCGTCAAGTAACATAAAAAATGCAATAATGGCAGTCCTAAGGACTACCGCCGGCTCCTTGGGCAGTTCTGCTGAAAAGAAACCCAAAAGTTCCGCTTTTACAACTAGGTCATAATGTAATTTACAATGAATATATTTGTAAAATAATTATATTGAACCCATACCGTCACATATACAGATAGGCATTTCGTAGCTGCGCAATGAGGGCAATTTCTTTCAATTTCTCGTAAAACCAGCAATGTATTGCTAGTAAGGTAATTGTGTAAACGAGGTCATTGACTTTCTCAACTTATCGGCTGTAGTGTATTATATATATAAAACATTTTCAATCATATTATAAGGTGTCTTAACCCTAATAAAAGTCGCGGTAGTTGTAGATTCGATTCCCCCTAGAAGGAAATTTTGAAACTGTTTTTAATTTATATTAACTTTTTTTAAATATATTATAGCTAAAAAACGTGAAAGGTCTACCTGAAGTAATTTCATTATTTAGAAACTCTGTTCCTTATTTTCCTCTCAATCTCAAAGAACCTACCAGCGAGTGAGGAAATGAAAATATTAAATATTTTATTCCATAATTCTACGCGGAAAGTAAAGAGTAGAAGTGTTTTCACTCACATTCACATTCGACGTTGCGTAAGTAACGGAGAGTCATACCACTAGGTTTGCTGTGCAGTGTGCAAGTGCAGGAAAAAGCGACAAGCCGTATATTAAACTTCAGTATTAACCGAATTATGTTTTACATTGTTGTGAACTAAGTTTAAAGTTAATTTTCTCGTGTAAGGAAAACTTGTTGTATGTAATTATCTTAGTTTCAACTTTCAGGCGCCGCGTCGCGTCGTGACACTTCCTTATGGTGAATATGCACTTGTGAAAGTATTTTTGTTGGAGTTAAATTTGATGGGCAATTTCGCCTGAATGGTAAAATATAGGTGGCCTAAGTGGTATAATATAGTAGTTTTTTAGCTTACGCGGCGTTAAGTTCCGCCACTCAACACGCAATATCTCTAGAATTTCGCGGAAAGTGGTCAACGGATGTATCTTAAATGGTTCCCTCTGCCTCTTTTGCTATGTGCGGGAAACAGCGTGAAGCCCGACGGGATATGTCCAAATAGACAATTAATAAAAGTTTTAATTTTTAAACACTACACTAAAAAATATTATAAAAATTGCAATTTCATCAATAAAGTCACTTTCGCTGTAACGCAATTATTGTTATGAAAGTTATAATGAAACGTACCGTACATAACAGCACCGTACGTGATAGACGATTGCCGGCGGTTAGTTCTAGATCTAGTTCTAGTTGTAGTTTTCAACTATATTTTGCTATTGACAGCTTTATAATTGTTAATTCTATAGTTTTAATTGAATTGTTGTTTTTTTGTTTTTTTAAGAGTGACACTCCGTTCCCATTTCTCCCGATTGAGTCACTTCTGTTACCCAGTTTCCACCGAATTTGATTAATTAAGTATTACGCGAGAAAGTGAATATATTACTTCACTCTGGTGTCGAGGCAAAAACGCGGCGTTGAATTCCGCCAATCAACATTTAATGCCTTTAGAATTTGGTGGAAAGTGGGGAGTGTAGTATCTTAATACTGGCTACCTGTACCTACCGTAGCACGCGGGATACGGCGTGAAAGTGAAATAAAACAACAAAATATGATCGTAAAACCTGCATTACGGGAAACCGATATAAACTATACATAAATGCAAAATAACCGCTATATGACCTTTAGGCTCTACCGCCTGCTGCATGGACGCGATAGATATTGCGAACTTTCATTGTTATATTCTAATTCGTTTTAACAATAATTTCAATGACTGGAATTATTTTTTTACAACCAAATTTAATATGAGGTAGCTGCACAGCATCTGGTTGTATCGTTAGTACGATTCTCTATTGGGGGATATATTATTTTCATTACCTCGCTGGTAAGAAGACAACACGCGGCTTTGAGTTTCGCAACCCATCGCTGGGAACGTGCTTTAACACAAGGTTCCCTTTGCCTACCCCGCTGTCCGCGAAAAAAAGCTTGTAGTTGAATATTTTGAAGTACGTAATTTAACTTTATAAGTCTATCATACTTGGCGAAGCAACCAACAAGAATGTAGTGGGAATTTCCCTACGGCTTAGTCATACTTTAAAAGAATAATATGGGAGATGTCCTTGTGGTTTGCTTGCGGAGTATTATTGTTATAGATTCGAATCTATTTTTTACTAAAGCAACTTAGTGAGTCATGTAATTATGGAATATTCCCGATCACAAAAAAAAGTAACAAGATAAAATCAAAACAATTAGAGCTGTATAAGAGCTTTTTTTTTGTATTGCATGTAGCAGCCATTTCGTTTTACGAAAGTGAAGAAATGAAGATATTTCAATTTCCCTACTGGAAATCGAACCCCCAACATTCGCGTTTACAGTCAGAATTCCCACTACTGTACCACAGGCCTATTATCACTAAAATATGATAAAAATTGTATTAAACAAAAGACTACTTACCTATTTATATTATATTATAGCCAATCATCAATCATTGGTATTTCCTAGGAAATTGTTGCGGTCATAATAAAATAATAACCTAACGTCATATTTCTATGTAGGAAAACTAACTTACTTAATATGTTGAAATTGACTTCATAGTATACCTCTTGAGACTTAGCCCTTAGCATATATGGAGATTGGAACAGGTTCAATTCTGGTTTGGACAAAAAAATTAAAGTGTGTTGTGCCGCGGAATTTTTTAATGATTTGAGTATTCCATTTCTATTATGAATAATTTGCTACGTTAATAAATTGTTTAATAACTAGTTTTGTTAAATAAATATTGGTTTTATATTTTTAAATGTGTGAGTGAGACAGAGTTTAGCTTACAAGGCGGAGTTTGTGGGTTCGATTTCGAATTGAATCAATTAATATATTTCAATTACTGTCACATCCTCCCTCTGGTTGACAAAATGCGGAGTTGAGTTACACCACTACACAGGCACTGTCTCGAATTCTACTGGGGCATAGTTCTCTGTGTTTGCCGCCCTGCTCTGCGGGAAAAGCGTGAAGCTGCTTTTTAAAATATAATCTACAGTACTTATTGGCCTTCAAGCAAGTATACTTACTTTACCCGTAGTTCTGGGTTATAAATTAAATGACAGCCAATAAGTGCAATACGACATAAGTACGTAGCTCTAAGAAGTCACGATTTTGCCATTGAACACTGTAATTACTTGTCTTGTACTATAAACTAGACATAAAACTAAAAAACGTGTTGTTATTACAAAGCGTAGGTTAGATAATGTTAGTAATAACTTGCTAATACAGTTTAAACGAGCTGGTCTGATGATGAATCCTGGTGGTGGAAGAAGAGTCTGGTGCTTCTTTGGAACTTTAGAATTTGGGTTTGTTATATTCTTCTTTTTTATGTTTTACACTGTTTCCCGAATATAGTGGGGTAGGTAGAGAGAATGTAGCGTGCAGGCGACACACCTTTCCCCTTACATGGCCCAATTTTCTAGAAAGTAAAAAATATTTTAAAGTATCTATTGATAACTGACTTCCTAAGGTTTTATTTTTTTTCACCTCTATTAGACACCATATGTGTCGAGCGGCGGAACTCAACGTCGCGGTTGGTCTAACAAGTTTGAAAAAATTCTTAGACTTCAAATATTCCCCGAAAGGAACCAAATTCACGAATATCTGTAAATTATGGTGTTTACGGAATGAAATTAAACAGAGATGCATGGTAGTATTGCTATTTAAGCCGTAGTTCCAAAATGTTTTGAATATAAACAATAATTGTTTAAACATACAAATTTACAAACATATTTCATACGTACACACCTTATATGTAATCGTATATGTGTATAGTACATACAGAACAAAATGATTAATTACTAAACTTTTTGTGAAGAAATAATTAAGTATTTAAAATACGTAACCTTACTGAACTTTATCCAGGCAGATGGATTAAGGGAACCTAGTTTTGAGACACTTCGTTCTATAATAAGGCACTTCCATTCCCCACATTCCTCCGACTTCTCGAGCCATTGCCTGTTGAAGGCGAAAGTCAACGCCACATTTTACCTCGTCATCAGAGCAAAGAAATAAAAATATCAAATATTTAATTCTCACGAGTGGGAATCGACCTCACAACTGTCGCGTTTTCAGTCGCACACTTGTTTGTATCGCGACGGCTTTAATTATTTAACATTCAAATTAAATATAACATTATAATTATTACTATTTCTTAAATTAATAATGCTGTCAGCTTTATCAATAAATTATATATATTTTTTACAATAATAAGTATAATGGAATAGCATCTAGAATATACCAATATCACAATTTTATAAGGTACATATGAAGATCAGCTATACAGTAAGCGGAACTTAATAGTCTCCTCGTGATAGGTACGGGCAGGCACTGCGCACGCGCACGCTCACTCACACACGTGTATTTGTACTTATTAGTAGATGTATGTGTGTGTGAGTGTGTGTGTGTAAGCAAGATTATATTATGATAAATTGTGTTTTTGTGTCTATTTTTGTTTAGTGTTGTGTGGAACTGGGTTATAGATGTTAATAGATGTCCTACATGTGGTATGGGGTATAGTTATGGGTTTAAATTTAACTTTGGGGAAAATTTACTGATTGAATTATGATTTAAGTATCTTGATTAGATAATTCGAAGTAGAATTCCGTGAATCTCTTAAATTTAAATAAAAACGGCAACTTTACGCTGTAATCTGTATCCAGCATATATCTAACACCACTCTCTTAACACCGCTTTTTCTCTGCCTTCTCTGCAGGCGGAGGGAACGTGGTGTTAAGACACTTCATTCTCCAAACACTTTCTCTATTCCAATATAAGAGAAATGGAGTTCATATAATGACTAACGTCAAAGTACAATAAAAGAAAGAATAAAAAAAATAGCATAAAAACAGAACAATGTCGAAGTTCGTTATTAATTATTACATTAAATTATTGTTTTTTAAAACATAATAAATAATTAATTATGTTTCTACAATTTCTTGTTGCATTCAAACTTCTTATAACAATTAATAAAGTAAAGACCTTCAACGACAAGTAAAAGGGTAGCCTTGTCTGAATCTGAAAAGTAACGGTAGTCGATTTCAGGATTTTTTTCAAACAAAAAATAAAAAAAACATTAGTACAATAAACAATTATTCTTTTTTTGTTAAGTGACGTATCACTATTCTCTTATTTATAAGCTAATATAAACGACGGTGGTGGGTTCGATTCCTACTCGGGGAATGTATTATTTCCTACCCATACTAATAAGAAAAACGCGGCGTTAAGTTACGCCATTCAACACACAACGTTCCAAAAATTGAACTGAAAGCAGGTACCACTATAAGCGGGATACAGCGTGAAGCTACAAATCAACAATCCACGGGATGAGTGACGATATAAAAAACAATTATGACATTTTCGTCATATTTTATTTAGTACAGGCAGGTAGTTAAAGCGGGTATTGTTAAAAAATCCCACCGTTGCATTATGCATTCGTGGGATATTCTAGAACAATCAGTCGCTTGTATAACAGTCTTGGGAAAGGTTGTCGAGTGAAAAGTATTTTAATATAATAAATATTTATATTATTAATTTACACACGACGATTGTTAGTTCGATTTCCTTTTGGGGAAATCAATTATTTCCATTTCCTCCCTCTGGTTAGGAGATAAAGTGGGACGTGAAGTTTCGACACAGAATGGCAATGGCTCGAAAACTGAGTAGAAAGTGGAATACAGAGTGTCTTAATATTTGGTTTTCTCTGCTTTCTATGCTATTTTCTGGATATGGTATAGCGTGAAGCTGGAATTTTTTTTTCTTTTGACTTTCTACTATTACTTTAGAATTTTTGATTTTGTCCTATTATTTAAACAAAGTTAGAAGGTGTTTGGCAAAAGCGACTGCCATATGACCTTCGAGATCTATTATGATTACTCATGTTTTTCAAATCTGATATAAGAATTATATGTATTTTACAAGTTCCTGAAACGTTTTTGAATTAAGTTTTTTTAATGAAACCATACGAAAAAAATATTTTGTCATACTCTTGTTTATATTTTTTTTTAGTAAATAATCCTTAACAAAAGTACTAGCTCTATACTTAATAATATTTACCTTGATTATTTCTATAGAAATTAAAAAGGTTTATCAACTCTGGGACAGTATCCAAGAGAAGTACATTGTAGCAGGGTAGGTGGATTCCGACGAATTCTGGGGCATTGCGCCTTGACTTGGACACCAGATCGAATTCTCATTTCCTCGAGTGGGAATCGAACCTACAATACAGCACGCGTTAACAGTCACACGACCGCCAAGTACGTTTAAATCGTTGATTAAATATAAAGCTACCACCAGCTCGAAAGGCAGTTCTTGACTCAAAGTAAATGATAACCTTATTCTAAGACTTAAGAATTGTAAACAGTCCAAGAAGCTGGAGAAGCAAAATGTTATGATAGAATAAAATAAACTAAATGAATTCAAAACGTTGAGACTAACATTTTGGTTAATGCCCTTAAAAGCCGGATGAGATTTAAATGGATGATTCCTTTATAACTCTTCGAAGTGGCTTTGGAAATTTAAATATTTGTGTATTTATTTATTTATTTATTTGGTTTATCACATAGGTACAGTACAGCTTTGTAAAATTGATATATATATACTTAAAAAAGAAAATAAGAACTATACATATGTTTGTTACGATAAACTCCACATGCAAATATTTATGTGTGAGAAAAAGATTACCTAATAACTATCTATATTTTATATGTTTTATTAACAAGAACTCTATGTTAGGCATTTATTTAGAACTAAATAATACATCCAGAACAAATCTGAAATTAAGTTTTTTTTCATGGAAGCAAAGTAGATGAAAAACCTACTTTTTACCTAATTTTAGAGACGGTAGCGGGACTCAAGGCGTTGACTCGTTAACAGAGCGAGAAAATGAAAATATTAAATATTTCAATTTCTAGAGTGGAAATCGAACCCACAACCTGTCGCGTTTCATAACATTAAGTATTCATATGAAAAAAAATATAAAAAAAATATAATCTTTAGGTTTATTCATATGTCATTTTATTTAAAATATTTAATATAACGAAAACTTATGAAATTATTGATTTACCAATCTCTATACCTATTACTATAATGGCGTATAATTATAATAGGTCTGGAGTTCGATTCCCACGTCTTCCATTATATACGGTAATTAAAAACAGTAGTTAACGTACTGGCCCAATTAAATTATACTCGTATCTATAGACATTTGATACAAACCGCTCACTTCCGTTTAATTATTATATTTATGATAGGTACCATAGAAATGTGTTTGTTCTGCAAAATCATACTAAAACATATTTGTTTGAAATTAATTATAATTTCAAAATGAATGGTTGATATAAAATAAGGTTATACATACCTAATGTATGTATAGTATATGTAGACGTAATTTTTAATTTTACATTTTTCTTTAGAAAATTTCTATTTTTTTGTTTGGTTGAATGCCCTAAGCCTAGGAACTGCTGGTTCAAATAGAAACATCATTATTACGTTGGATAGTCATTCAACGTGGACCGCGTTTGTTTTGACAATTAGAATATTTCGTATGTCATTGTTACATAACTTTTAATTACTCCAACGAAGGGAAAGCCCTGTCCCAAATCTAGTTAAGAATTGGAATAAACAGAGAGCCAAAGGCTACAGTAATAGAAATCAATGTTAAATTTATACTGGGAACCAGTAAGAATGTAGGGAATGGGAACCAGTAAGAGTAGGAGTGGGAATAGGGAGTTGAAGCGGTAACCTACTATTTTCCTTTGTGTACTTTATGCCAATCAGTTTTCATTTATATTATACATACAATACATACACAATGTAATTAACGAGACAACTGTCGTCGTATGCAGAAGTAATTGGGGCAAGCTATCTTAAAGGCGCAGACGGGAAGTTGGCTGTTTAGACAATATAATTAAACGCTTCCCCCAGGTCGAGTGGGATGTAGTAAATCTTATTGAATTTTAAATGTAGGTAGGTACTTTACTATTTAAATTATTGTAATTTCTCCACTCTGCTAGACAAAATTCGGCGTTTAGTTCCGTTACAATATTTTTTTTAATTAGAGACACTCGTGTTCGTACAGAGATTTCATCTGCATAAGACACTAGGACACAAAATGTCTTTATCGTCAGTCAGTTTGCGTGAGCAGTTTGGACACAATTTTCATACACTTACATATAATCACTACTCATATAGAAAAATCCGTACAAATGTAAACAGTACATAAATGTCAGAAATTAGTCTGACATTAGTCTGACATTTATGTTGGATTTGTGTCATAATCTAATCTAAACATACGTAGATTGGCGTGCAAATAAAATACTAAAGATTTTGTAAATACTATAAAGACAGACATAGATTCCATTAAACTTTATTACGTATCTTAAAAATAACATTGATCATTTACATATATTAATACCAGTACTAGAACAATAAATATGTAGAATTAAATGTGATAAGATATGAAAGATTAAAGCACTGGTTACATAGAATATTTATAGTTGTAGATGCTGTATTAAAACTTGTACTCTTCTAAAACTGCTGTGACCACTAGGTCATAAGTGCCTTTCAAGCTACATCGAATATCTTATACGTTTGTTACAACTTATTTATATATGTACTATAACTTCCTTATTTTATTTCCATATCCACTTTTACTATGTACGACAGAGGGAACTTAGTGGTATGATACTCCGTTTTTTAAATATGTGTGTATGCGTATGTATGAGGGCAGTCGCGGTGTAGGAGCACAAGCGTATGACTATAAACACTACAGGTCGTGAATTCAATTCCCACTCGAGGAAATGATATTTTCTTATTTTAATTTTTCTCGTTCTGGTAACGAAGCAAAGTACGACGTTGAGTTTCGCCATTCAGTATACAATACCTCAAGAATTCAGCGGAAGAGGGGAACCAAAGTGTCTTAATGGGAACTGAGTGTCTCAATACTAGGTTCAAGCTAAAACAAAATTTATTAAATTTATAATGGAAGTTGTCAAGCATTTGTAAAACCGCAATATATTTAAATTGACACGTGTCCCATTAATTGTTATATAATCATGAATAATGCATACTTTACTACAGAGAAGGTAAGTACTTGTTGGTTGTTACAATTGCGTATTTGTAATGTAATTAATTATTTAGATCTTCACAGTAGGGGGGTTCGATTATATAGCAATACGAGTATAATGTCTTACTTTCAAGCATCAGTCAAGGCGCAGGTTCACATCCCGCTACGTATATTTTTTTTTGTATTTTCTTAGAAATACCCTAATTTTAACAGACTTAACTCGTAAACGCGCTAATATTAGGACATACTGATTTAAATTGAAAAGTATTGTTGTTCTGGATAGTCCATTAATTGAGAAAGGCTATAGGCTTACATCACGTTAATTATTTCGATGTAACCCTACATGTTAACTCATTTCTATTAACTAAATTAGTCTAGAATAAAGAAGATCAATTCAAGCTACAAATATATTTACAGTAATCAAATTGGTAACCTAAAATTATAATTGAAACTGCCACTGTACCAGTCGGTATAAAAATTAGAATAATAACGTCGTAATACATCGTATATTATCTATATAGAAAAATGACGCAATACAATCAATACCTTTAATGATTCTCAGTCGTTTGTTTTATTTAATGTATGTTGAAGCTATTATGGCGCAGTGGTACAGCATCTGGTTGTAAACGCGATGGTTGTGGAGTCGGTGCGCTTTCGGAGAAGTGAATTTTATTTTTTTTTTCTTTGAAAGTGCTAAAATGGTGTTAAATTACGCCATTACGTACAATGAGACAAACTAGTGAGGCAAATATACAGTACACACATGTAGTAATTTAGACATTTTCGTTTTCCATTTTATATATCGAGACATTGTGTGTTGAGTGGCGGAATTCAACGCCTTTCACACTTCCACGAGTGGGAATTGAACCTGCCTCGTTTATATTTGTACACTTGTGGCCACTCACGTATGATATCATTTTCCAAGAATTATATTTATTTACATACACAATATACCTACAAACGTCATACGTCGTATAAAATTTTCTTTGTCTCGAATATGAGGAAGGCATTACATATTTTATTTATCTTTGCACATCTCACATTTTATACCTCTACCTCTTCAGTCTTAATACGCGTGGTTACACAAAGAACTGTGTGTGTCACAACCTAAGTGGCCGAATTCTCCGACCACAGGTAGATATAGCGGGTTACATTAAAACGACTAAAGCGATAGTAGTTCCTGAGAATAGCGGGTTTAACCAAACAAACTCCTTAACAAAAAAAATTGCACATATTTCTAACAGCAATTCTTCTTAGATTTGAGACATATTTGACTTCTTATTTTGAATAACATTATTGCACTTTTGACCTTTAAATATAAGTTTATATATAAATTTAAAAACAAAGGGTCTATTGCTAAGCCAAGATATTTCTTTAATACAATTGTATTTAACAATATACAAGTTCANTTTTTTTTTTTTTCTCTTTGAAAGTGCTGAAAATGGTGTTAAATTACGCCATTACGTACATTGAGAGAGGTTAGTGAAGCATAACTTTTACTCATGTTATTTAAAAATATACAGATGTAGTAAATTAGACACTTTCGTTCTCCATTTTACGCCCATATATCGAGACATTGCGTGTTGAGTGATGGAACTCTTCGCCTTTCACACTTCCACGAGTGGGAATTGAACCCACAACCTGTGTCGTTTATATTTGTACACTTGTGGCCACTTACGTATGATATCATTTTGCAAGAATTATATTTATTTACATACACCATATACCTACAAACGTCATACGTCGTATAAAATTTTCTTTGTCTCGAATATGAGGAAGGCATTACATATTTTATTTATCTTTGCACATCTCACATTTTATACCTCTACCTCTTCAGTCTTAATCCGCGTGGTTAAACAAAGAACTGTGTGTGTCACCATCTTAGTGCCTGAATTCTCCGACCACAGGTAGCTATAATGGGTTACTTTGAAACTACTAAAGCGATAGTAGTTCCTGAGAATAGCGCGTTTAACCAAACAAACTCTTTAGCCAAATTTCCAGGAAATTCTTCTTGGATTTGAGGTAAAACTTAGTGAACTTAAGGTAAATTATTGGACTTTTTTATTTTGAATAACATTATTGCACTTTTGACCTTTAAATATAAGTTTAAATATAAATTTAAAAACAAAGGGTCTATTGCTAAGCCAAGATATTTCTTTAATACAATTGTATTTAACAATATACAAGTTCACTTCAATTCTACATGAGGAAGGTAGTATAAATTCAATTGGCGCGAATACACGGAAGCTCCTACTTCCGAGGACGTGTCTTGATCACCAACTAGTCTAGTGTATACTTTGTGGGAATCAAACTTATAATATTAAACTGTTATATTCCCTCTGCTTATCCTGCTTTATGCGGGATAAAGCGTGAAAACAAAAACAAAATATATACAATGCTATATTTTACTACTGTGAAAGAAATGTCATTAAAACTTATCTTCTTCTATATATATAAAAGGACTTGTCCTCACTGACTGAGGTAAGACGCACGCACAGCCGTGACCGCTGTGCGTAGAAACTTGAAATTTGGACAGATGTTTACTTTCGTAATCTGGACATCCACTAAGATGAGGGATTTTGAAAAATGTTAACTCTAAAGGGGTGAAATAGGGGTTGAAAGTTTGTATGGAAAAATTTTAAATCGCCATCGATTTTTATTAAATTTGAAATTCAGACTTTTAAATAAATTTCATTAAACACGTGTTTCGTGGTTTTTTAGAATACACCTCCTAAGGGTGCAAATAAGGGGTTGAAAGTTTGTATAGAAATTTTTTTAAATAGCCACCGATTTTTATAAAATTTGAAATTTGGAATTTTAAAAATATTTCATTAAAAATGTGTTTTATGGTTTATTCGTTTAGAATTCACCCCTAAATAAGCAAGCGAAGCTGCGCGCGTCCGCTAGTATATTAATTTAAAGAGAGCACAAACTATTTTTATATTTAGCGTCACTCATCCCACTTACATTATTACTAGCAGAAGGTACTTAGTGTAAAAACACTACCATTTTTCAAGACATTGTTAAATAGCGGGAATTCAACGTTACCCTTTATATTATTTAGAGAGCAAGGAAATGAAAATATATTTTCCATTTCCACCAACAAAAATAAACAAAACTCGAAACGCACGTTCTATTGTATTGTATATAACAAATTGAATTTTGCTTCTATTTTGAATTGCTAAACGACACGGACATCGGTCCGCATGGTAATTACATTGTTACCTAAAATTTGGCAACCATTAGCTATTTCAAATGTTAATTTGACCATTTTTACTATGTTCCTGAGGTATGGTGGCTCAGTGAGCTAAAACCCTCACTCGGAGGAATATTTATATATCACTGACGATCTGCTCGCGGCTTCGCCCGCTTAAACTGTATAATTATTAATTTATTTATCTGCATTAATTTAATTTTCTAATAATAATATAATTCCCCGAGTGGACATCGAATCCTTTGTTTCAGCCTATGAAACCTATTGTATCCAATTATGAATCGGAAATAAATGGTTTTATAAAATTATTTATAACCCTCAGTTTCCTGCAATTATTCTATCATGTTTTTATTTAGTAAATATTTTAACAACATTTTAATTAGTAATAAATGTTGATGAATTTATGATGTTGATGTTTCCATCAAATGTTGTTTTTGGCATTTAGCAAATCTTCATAGATATCCTATGGTTCTCTACTTGACGCGGAGAAAAGAGAATGGACGGCCATTCTCTTTTTCTCCGCGTCAATGATTGTTACGTTAGAATGAACTTTTGCCAACTCTTAAGACGTTAAGTACAGTAAGTCAAATATTACTTAAAGATTAAATTGAATTGAAAAATATACTTTTAGTGAGGTATTTCTATTCTGCACGAGGGTGAACTCAGGGGTTTAAACTAGTATTTCATATAATTATATTAACCGATACGTACATTTAATTACTATGTACAAAGAAATATGTATAAACGTGAAGTAATATTTCTTAGAATTAATGTTTCTAATTACTTGAACGGACCATGTAGTGTAGAGATCGCTTTATAAGGTCGCTAATTAGAATTTCCAAGTTAAATCTACTTGATATCTCTGCGTAATATAAAAACAGTCTCTTAAAGTATAATATATATATATATATATATATATATATATATATATATGTCTTAAGGATAACCCTTAGTAATCATATTTATCTTTTAATTATTGTAAAAAAATATATATTTAGAAACATACAATAAATATTGCAGCGGAAAACGAACCCGCTCCTCTCGGAAACAGTTCGAGCGTTCTAACCAATTAATTATTTACATGTGTACTCGAATTGTAAACAAGTCGTAATGTAATTTTTCATCTAATATCACTAAAATAATAAATATTTGTTTGTTTTATTTTTACAGGTAATGAAGGAGTTTTTAGGAAGTACTTCGGAAAATAAACATCTAATTGAGAATCGGCTGGTAAATAACAATATTTACATATTTTGGACTCTTTCATATTTTAATGCATTTTTAGGGTGAACAGAGCAAATGTAGTACCATTTATATACTTATTGGGTAGGCAGAAGAAACTTAGTGTTAAGACACTTCGTTCTTCATTTTTCGCCGAATTCTGGAGTTAGCGAAGCGAAGCGAAGTTAGCGAAGAAATGAAAATATAAATTTATATAAATATTTAATTTCCTCGAGTGGGAATGAACCCTCGACCAGTCGCACGTTTGTGCCTCTACACTACACGACTGGCCTCAAATTTGTTTTGTAGACAGCCTAATTTAAACTATATTTACCTCATATTCTTATCACGCATCAGTAATCTATGAGGCATAAATGTCACAAATCATGAGAATCTGTGATGACAGTAAGAACTTCTTCAGAACGCAATTGCTGTACACTTATACATTTCTAAGACACGCGATTGAGGTCAAGAGTGAACGGCGTTTAGGGCTTATTGTGGAACATTACATACTTTCTAGTCGAGTACGATACCTTCATACAAAAGTGTTTGTTGAATGCGAAATTATTGAAAAATTAAATGTAGGGGGGCAGAATCGAGGATATTGTTCATTTTTAGGGTATTATTTCATTAATTTTATTTTTATAATTTAAAAATAAATGTGAGTTGGTAGACTTGACAGTGGCAAATTTTTCATTTTAGTCACTGTAGTTCATCGCCACTGAGACACATAAGACTTTAATATTATACATATTCAATTTTTTTTAATATCTCTGGCTAGAAAAAAATCTAAAAAGACCACAGCTTCTTAGTAGACTGTACCTATATAAAATATCTTAGTAAGTATTTAAAATTATCCTTATTTATATACTTAGTTGTACCGACAAGGTGTTTTATCTTATTTATAGCTCAAACATTTGTTAACTTTGTTGAGAGGTTCTACAGTGATTATCATACAATGTAAGGTGAATACCCGCTGACGTCACTCATCTCTGCATGCCTAACTATGGTTTGATGGAATAAGTAGTGTTTTTTTGTAGTTTCATATGCATGCATAATGTAGAGAGACGGTGTGAAAATAGTGATGCGTCACTGTGCTTTCAGTTAGCGCTGTTTGAAGAATAAGGATAATGTGAATAGTTGGATTTCGCTCGCAATTGTTCTAGAAAAATGGAGAAAGGGTCTGCCATATTGCCGGCATTCCTTTTTTATATATTGAAAGATTATTAAACAAACGATTACATAACAACAAGGAGGGTGTCGTAGCATGGCCATAAGTTAATATGATTTTTTAACTGCAACTCCGCGAAATGAAATGTTTGCAAGCTACGGCATACATTTCCGCCACTTAATATACAGGGTGGAAGAGGTAGCGCTTCTTTTATTGAAACTGCATATAGGGTAATATATTTCAAACCCATATACTAAGATATTAATCAAGGTACCTCAACAGCTTGGACGTAGGATTTTTTTTTCATTTCACGATTTTTATCCATACCTGTATTTCGTGTGTCGTTTCCGATTTGACAAGTGTGTGCGTGCCTATGTTATACTTTACAAATGGCGTTTTATTTTAAAACTATAATTTTATTATTTATTTTGTTTGAAAAAATAACTTTTTCATTTTTGGGAATTATTTTTTTTCCGAATTATATTAGGCTTATAGAGTAGTTAAAATTGTGGTTTCATTTAAAGTGGTGCTGACAATTCCACCCTGTATAAGGTCTCAAAAGTTGGGCAAAATTTGAGAACGGAATATCTTAATATTAGAATTTTACCTTCTCTGTTATAGAAATATATAATTAAATTCTCCATATTTTAACCAAAAACTGTTATAATAAAGGTTTAAATACAATAAAAAATTTTAAATATTTTCCAAAAATAAAAGCCGTAGCAGGCACGTCCATACATTTGATTAGCATATCCCTGCAAAGTGAGTGACACAAAACAATGCGGTACACAAACTTTCTGTAGACGAGGTTGTTGACCGGCCAGCGTGACGTATTGTCATTTGGTGCCATCATTGAAGAGTTTAATAGAAATAATGGGACAGACAGTTAAACGTTTGTTGATACAGCATCTGTTTCTGTCTTCGTTATTTCTATTTTGTATAAGTAGGTAGAACGCTTACTGGTTGTAAGTTCTTAACTTACTATTTTCATAAAGAAATTAATTTGTATTTTCCCATTAAAAAGAAATTATGTATTACATATATCTATATATATAAAATCGAAAGGTCACTCACTCATCACGAAATCTCAGAAACTACATGTGCTAGGAATCTTAAATTTTGCATAGGAGTTACTTATAGGACGTAGGTGCTCGCTAAGACAGGAATTTGCAATATTCGATTTCTAAGGGGTTGTTTTTGGTGTCGACAGTTTGTATGAAACTTCGTTACTACAAATGCTAGAAGTCTCAAATTTTGCATAGACGTCACTAGGACGTAGCCACTGAGACAGAAATTAATAATAACATAGTTCACGCGGGTGAAACCGTGAACGGGCCGCTAGTATAGTATATATGTAACTGGTAAATAATTTTCGGCCAAAGTCGCAAAGCAAATAAGAATTAATAATTTTGATAAGAATTTTTGAGGACCTATATTTTTTTAAGATAACTAATGATATAGAATTTACTTATGAAATAGAACTTGTTACTCTCGTAGGGTAAAAACTACTAACAATTTCATATATAGGTATCTACCAAATTTTCCAATGAGGGAGTCGCGGATAACATGCAAACAATGCCCGCTTCACACGCGTTATTGGATAATTTTATTGGAAGTTTAAGAATTCTTTCAGATATTTTGGCCGACCTTTTCGACAAAATGTTGGAATTTACCCAAATATTTATATCCTTTTTTTATATAGTAGATTTTTTGTCAGCTTCAATCTGTATTGCACATGTAGCAGGATAGGCAGAGGGAGTCTAGTGTTAAAACACACCTCTCCCCATTTTGCATTGTGTGTTGAGTGGTGGAACTCTAGGTTTATATAGGTTATAAAATATGAATGGTTCCTTGGTTTGATTTAAACATGATATGAGTGTGTTGTTAAGTTACCTTCAAAAACACAGTATCAAAGATATCGGAGGGAGGTTATGTTAAAAGCATGAGGATCCCCCGGAGGGCATGTATGAAGAGGTTGATGACAGTGGACGAGGCGAAAGAGGTATGTAGAGACCGTAGCGTTTGGCGCTCCGTTCTCTCTGACTACCCCGCTAGGGTTAAAGCGTGAAGCTATGTATGTATGCATTTTACAAGTAAATAATGGCACCTTAAAATTTTCAATTTCTATTATTTCCAAAGAGAATAGGCAAGCTTGGTATATATTGAGACAAAAATTCTTTTGTCGCGAACACAACCCAATGACTATCAGCAATCTTCATTTATCCGAAGTGTTGAGGATGGGATGGGGTCTTAGCGGAAATAACGGTAAAACCCAATTGGCAGGTCCATTTGCCTTATCGAGTCCTGATCCTAAATTTGAAATGTTAATTTATAATATGAATATCCATTAATCTCTAGGACAGTAAGGAGCCAGATTATATACATTATGCAGAAAGCGAATCGAAAAGTAATGAGATGTAAATAAGACAAAATTTGGGCGACATCTTTGAAAATATAAATAATAAAATGTTTTTGTTTGTTTTTAATTATTTTTTGTTTTTTTTAGCTTTAAATTGTATACTGTATATAGCAGGGTATCTTTAAAACTAAATTTAGTTTTGCAAGTCACATTTGCGCTCACGAACGTCGAAATATCAATTATTAATAACAATGTGTCGCCGTCGACGAATACGTCTGGGAGGACATCATCATCATCATCACCATCATCATCATCATAGCAGGGTAGGGAGAGGGAACTAGTGTCAAAACACTCCGCTCTCCAGGCATCGCAAAATTTTCGAGACAGTGTATTAATTGTGAAACGGACCCTCTGCCTACCCTACTGTGTGCGGGATACAGTGTGAAGCTGATTTAATTTGATTTCTTAATACTATTAAGAACATCAAAATTGATATTCCATCGACAGTTTTGGATTGCCACTCGCTAGGATCTTCGTTGAACTATCACAAACTTTGAGCTAAGTTACACTCAGCGATCTTCTGCATCCATGTGTAATTGGTTTGGGGATAAGTAAACGGAAATTGCATTAAAGTAGTTTATATAACCAGTGTTCTGTATGAAAGCAGTGGGTTCGAATTTTTGTGTATGTGTAAGAGGAGCTGTAACTATGTAATAAACAAAAAAAGAAGTTTTCTTTGTTTTTCGGTTGTGACCCAAAAAAAAAACATGTAATATTTTCATTTATTTGCTCTGGTGTTGAGGTAGAGCGCGGAATCTGCACGCAATGCCTCCAGAATTCGGTAGAAAGTGAAGAGCATAGTGTCTGAACACTTGACTCTCTTCGCCTATCCTGCTCCACTTAGGATAGAGCATGAAAAAATAACACAACAGGAAACTTTCTACTATTAACTCTTTATCTTCTTATATATAGAAACATCAGTTAACTTGTGTCCCATACATCCTTCTTCAGGGCGTATAAATCTAAACGTAAATAGGGCCTAAATAATTTATTAACACATATGTTATTCATGGCGTGAAATAAATTAATACTGAAGCAATTTATTAGACGATTCGCTACAGATTGATGTCTTGTATATATCAAACACTAAATCTAGGGTATTCATTAAATTGCTAGGTCATAAGGACTATTGCTAGGTAGGTAGTAGGTCATAGGTTCAATTATTTACTTAAATGTCATAAGAATATTTTAATTCTAACAATTCTATGAAAAGAATATTTGTTAAATTAATTTATTCAGTTTGAGTAAGACTTGTGATGTAAAAAAACTTTATAGAATATTTCTAAAAATTATATACATTTTAGATAAGTTAAGTTTTGTATTCAAAAATTTACCCTAAAACACAGATCTTGAAAGTTTCAAACTAAAGACATTTTGATCCTAAGTGTGAGAGTTCTCAAAAGGCAATGATTTGCAAGGCGTCCTGGACTAATAATGGCCAAAGTGTCGTTTAATAGCATGGGATATAAACCGACGGTCTCCGCCAGTTTATCGAGGGCTGCGATAAAGAGCAGCTTGCGAGAATCGGCATTATGGAGACTGGGGCAAGTGAAAAAATGTGGAGTTGAATTTGGAGAATTTGAAGAAAATTTACCCTGCTATATCCCGATACGGTATGAATGTGAAAAAAGAAACTAACAATAACCTATAATACCTTCAAGAAGTTCTGGTTTAAGTTTGACTTGAAAACTTATTAAAATATTGGAAAAGCGCGAAAGTAACGAACGAATTCTTCCAATAAATTTCCACTTGAATTATGCTCCTTTCGCTCGGATTCGACTTGCATTTCATTTCCTACTAATTTTCACTTCAAATTTTAACATATTTGTGACGTTTGACATTTTAAAATATCTTTTAGAAGATATTTTCAAACTTCATAGGTACCTATATACAGTTTATCATTAAATTTTGATTTGAAGATTGATGATAAGGTATTACCATTGATGATATTGAACTTATGTTAGAATAACAGCTAAACAAATAGCTATTCGAATTATTTTATAAAAAAATATTAATGAATTTTAAGTATGAAGTTATTAATTATTAAATATTAAGTTATGAACTTCCAAAACCAAAAAGTCCAGATGGAAAATTTTAGATATCACTATCTGTGAAAAAGATAAATATCTAATTTTACACACTTACTAGTTGCTTTTCAACCTGTATCGATATCGATTCCTATTCAGGCGAATGATTGTATTTAATTTATTTCAATATTTACGTTCTGACACAAGCGCATCGTTCGCCCCATTCAGTGTTGAGAGGAACGGAGAGTAACACTAGGTTCCCGTTGCCTACCTTGCTACTACACAAGTATTATATAGATACATTTATCACCACATAGATTGATCCTATCTATCTCATTCAGATAATGCACAAGCCACACTGGCGAGTTGCCAGTGGGCTATGTCGATGTCAATCGTATGGAAAGCATGTACTTAGATGTGCCCACCGTCACGACTGGCCTCAATAATATATTCTTTCCGTACTAAATAAACACCTAAATAATATACTACAGGATTTTTTTTTACCTGTATCCCGCATGTTGCAGGATAGACAAATCGAGCCTAGTGATAAGATACTCCGCTCTACATATACCGCCGTATTCTAAAGATATGCGTGTTGATTGGCGGAGCTTAACGCTGCGCCTTGCTTCGACTCCAGAGCGCAAAATGAAAATATTAAATATTTCATGTCCTCGAGTGGGGATTGAACCCCCCACCTGTCGCGTTTACAGTAACACGCTTGTGCCTCTGCGCCACGACTGGCCTCTTAAAGGTCACTCTATGTAACAGGCAGGCTCCTTATCTAACATTAATGACAAACGTTAAAGGCACTCAGAAGCCTGTATAATTGTAACAGCTGTTCTAACCATAAGGTCAGATGACAAGTTAGTCGGTGTTAATAATTACTAGAACAAGATAGCAGACCTATATTGTTAAAATACCTCAGAATTATGTACTTAGTAGGTTTATATAGAGGAAAATATATTTATTTTTTTACTTAAAATCATTAGACAAAATTTTGTTAAGGATTGAGATAACTTCATCGAAAATTAATCGGGGGACAGTTTATACAATACATTTAAGTCAATAGGTAAATAATCTCTTGGCTTCACGCTGCATCCCGCACGTAGTAGAGTAGGCAGAGTGAATCTAAGTGTTAAGAAGTGTCCTATTTTCCTCCAAATGCTCGAGACATTGCGTGTTGTGTGGAGGAAGTCAGCGTTAGTCAAAGTTTGTCCTGTCAGAGCGAGGAAATGAAAGTATTTATATAATTTATTTTTCCCAAAATGAAATCGAACCCGCAATCGTCGCTTTTGCGAGCTAGTCACAAGCTGTGCCACGGCGTCTCGACGATTTCTATATATATTGAGTACACTTTTACAATAGTATAGTTGAGTTTCATATCACTCGATTAGTTCCGTCTGTTTCGCATAATAAAGTTGTTTAGTGTACTTATTAATATGTTTAGGTACAGTAACGGTACGGTAACTAGATGTTTACTTCCACTAAACTAAACGCAAATTATTCGTTGTAACAGAAAATAGAAAAAAGAGTGACTTATCACTAAACCAGTAATAATATTAAAAAACTTATCATATGAAAACCATTACCTTAACGAACACTAACATTAAGAGAAAAACTGAAAACATTTTGTATATTATCTCGTTGAAATTGTATACTATAAATATTTCACATTTTTCAGTTAAAAAATTCCAAACTTGTTTAGTAAATGCGGAAAAATTAATTAAATTTAGACTTGTAGCTAGAAGTTTTAAATGCGCTGTAATTATTTTATATAACAACCTCTTTTGCGTATAATTCTTGGACTATTTTACTTTCTAATTTGAATACATCTAACTTTTTTTGTAATTTCTATATAAATATGAAAATATATATTTCGTTAATATGTGACTGACAAACAACGCACAATCGAAATATAAGTGGCGTAGAACGCTGGAATTTAGCATTTAGGATTACTTGGGGTGTGTAAGGGAGCAATTAGTAATGATTCCTTGATTGATGAATGATTCCTGTGGAACGGGAATTGCGGGCTTTAACTAGTATGGTTAATTGACTATATTATACGAAAATTGTGTTTAAATAATATTAATATAATAATTATTAAAACGTCGTCGAAACAGACCACGAATGAATGAGCCAATCCTTATTATCCTATAGTAGGTACAACAAAAATCCTGGTATTTGTGTCACTCGTCTTATTTACAACGAGGCAGTTGCAAAAGTGTGGGCAAGTATGTTACACATGATTGATTCTGCCGCAACACTGATATGGCAATTTTAAGTGCACTAACGCGAATGATTATAGGTTCGATTCCCATTCAAGGAAATGAACTTTGTTTGTTTTCATTTCTTCGCCCTTGTAATGAGGCGTTTTACTCCGTCACTCCTTACGCAATGCCTGCAGAATTCGGCGGAGAATGGGGGAGAAGTGTCTCAACACTACTTCTCACTGCCTATTTTGCTAAGAAAAAAATAAATACCATTTATTTGTCAAAACATGTGATTCTATATGTTATTTTGAAGTCACGGCCGACTAGGTAGATAGTAAGTACACATTATATGTATATGGTATAAGGCTCTCAAGAGGCAATTATCCCTTTACTCGATTTATTACGTATATTTATAGTATTTAAACAAAAAAATGCTATAAATATAATATATTTTTAATCTTTTAATAGTAAGATGACCAGACCTTTAGGATCTAGGTCTTGATCAGTGGAAATTATTTATACGAGTTTATATCACTAATTAGAGATAAAATACTAGTTTAAAACAATTATTATAATAACAGGTTATAGTTTCTTCCAATCAGCTTTAAAAACCATAAAATAACGGAAAAAATTTTACTTCTAGTATTAATGAAATCATTTAATTCGTACACCTTACTTTAACCCGAGCGGAGTAAAAAAGTACCATTAAATAGGTAATCCTCCTAATTTCTCGAAAAACATCTTGGGTAGGATGCGTAGACTGGCGTGTCCTAAAACTAGGTCATCTGCCTAGGGTAGGCACTGCATTTAGGACAAAATGTGAAGCTAAAAATTAAATAAAAATTACCATTCTCCCCAGTAAATATTAATGAATTTAATTATTTTTCCACTTTGCCATGGCGGTATTAAACACGTTTGTCACAAAATTTCTACAATGTCATGGCATTATCAATACAATTGCTATATCGTTTGGTTTATCACATACCGCACACCTAATTATAATGTAATCTTCGTCTTCCCAGACTTCAATGGCGATTGTTCTTCTTTCCCTTTCGCTCATTTTGAAATGTCAATACGAGTGAAAGAGATCGAACGAATAATCGGCATCGCTGCGCGTGCGTCGAACCGTTACCTGGTGTGGTGTTTATGTTATAGGCGGTAGCGTTTTTCCTGTTAGAGCTATTTTTGTGAAAAGTTTTAGTTTTCATAAAGTTATATTAAATTCAAATTACAAAAATGTGATTTTAAGTAATAAGAATTATACTGTCTAAATAATACGAATGTTGTTTGTACAAATATATTCATTTACTATGTATATATAATAAATAAAAAGTACGCCAATATACATTTGTCATTTATGTGTGTATATATTTCCTATATAGTTATAATATTTCGTCCATTTGGTGCAAATTTATTCAGAATATAAAAGTTTGTACATAGTTTTTCCGTGCGAATTGACTATTGACTTCTTTTTAAAATGAAATTAAATATATTTAATTTGTTTTTTAAAAAAAATATTTTTTGTCATTGTTGTGCCATTTAAGTGAAATTTAGAAAATAGTATGCTTTATGATAAGTGAAAAGCAGATATGTCAAGTCAGGTACAGTCCTGTTCACAGGAGTATAGGATATGTAAAAGATTATAATTTCTTTATATTACTTATGCTTTGGACCACAGTTCAATCCACCGTTAGCAATTTAGTTCTAGTTACTTTACATTTATTTGTGGAGTAAACGAGCTAATGGAGATCGAGAAAAGACCGAATTTTGGTTTTTTATATTATTATTTATTTATATTAGTAATTGTTCAGGACCTGCTTAACTTAATAGAGATAGTAGGTTCAAATAATTAATAATTCAAATAAATAATAGTTCAAATAAGTCTCTCAACTAAGACTCCCTCTCCTTACACTGCTATATACGGTGAAGATTTCTTCTTCGGTCGTTTTTCTGTGTGCTCACGTCTTTAAAATATCGTAATGGCCGTAAATAAATATACAGAGTGTCTTAACACTATGTAGCCTCTGCCCACCCAACTCCGCCATGCGGGAATAAGCGTGAAAAACACCTTAAAATACAATTTTTTTTTTGAAATGGCAAAGTTCACAAGAACGATGTCGAATTGATATCAATAAAACTGGAAGTTATGGACGTTACAACGACTTATCTTATATTGTTACTTTCTAATGCGATTTGAATGTGGCTTTTGGTAATAAAAGTAAACGATAGTAGTAAATTATTTTTTTTATTTCATTATGAAATTCATTTTGGCATAGAACTTTTAAAGATTTTTAAAAGATTTGTAGTTTTATACATATTGGAAGTAAGATGGCTATGGATTAGACCACTAAATAAAGGAATAATTAAATTAAATTTATTTTCATTTATCTTCTTTAATAGACAGAATGCAGCGCCGAGTTCTGCTACTCAATAGGCATCACTTCGAAAATAGGGCGAAAAGTTGAGAGCGGAATGTTTTAACACTATATTATAAAACTTTATTTTTGAGACTTGAAATCGAGTTCGAGTGTAAAATGAAGATTTCTCTGCAAAGTATTTTTGATGTTTTGAATTTGAAGTTTAGCTGCAGTTAAAAATACATTCGGCAATTTTTATTTTATAGGAAATATTTGAAATTCAGAGCAACGCCTATACATATAAATGTTAGAATTATTTTATCTCCCTCCGCACATTTTTAATATCGATTTATATTTTCATGTTGCGTGGATAAGGAAAACCTAACACATACCGTTTTAGATTTTCTTTTGGTAACATTGGGCTACTTTGGTAACATAGAATTACTTTTGGTAACCTAACCTATTAATGCATATAGTTCAGTCGCACGTCATTCGAGACTTTCTTCCACAATCTCTGTTTTTGTCCCCTTTAATAAACTCTAGCCTACACAATATACCAAATATTCCAAATACAATATACCAAATAAACTCTAGCCTACACAATATACCAAATATTCTATCTCTAGTGTTACAGCAAAAAAAACAGTAAAAATGAAAAAAAAAGGCAAACTATTTTAATTACAATAATATTAAACTAACAATAGGAACTGACATCCATGACAATCACGCCCTAATAATCACACTTGGAACCCTTTCACACCAAACCAGCTGTTGTTGTACAAGTCGTTACACTTCCGCAGTTGTCGCGCGTATTGAGACAAAGTACTTTAGATGTTCCGATTGTGTGTTTCAGTGATTTGTTGACTTGAAACTGTCATTGAAAGTTAAAATTTATGATAATTCTTATGACAATCATATTTTTATATTACAATTATGTTTTTTTTTAGTCTCTAACTTTATTATACTTATCAACGTAAAGCTATAATTACGTAAAGCTATTATTTCTTTCCCATTTAACTTTTTTCTCTTTTTCCTGTAAGCTTACCCTAATCAAAGGAAACCATAGTGTTAAGACGCATCTTCTTTTTTCTTCACGCATCGCCCATTTATTGAGTCATTCCAAAAAATCAGCTTCACGCTGATCCCGCACATAGAAAGGTAGGCCAGAGGGAACCTACTGTTATTGCGGGTCTCGAAAATTTGGCAATGCTTTGTCTAAATTCAACACAGAATGTTAGTACAACTAGCACGTCTACTCGGTGATATCAGCATGGCTGGACATGATTCCAAGTGACAAAGTGACAATCAAAACATCTATTCTACATCTCCGTATGGAGAATTTCGACTACTGTTTGATTGTAGCCAGTTAATTGATGAGGAAGTGCAAAAACTATTTATCTGTGATGTAACAATTGATGATGTAGATATTCTATTAAATTATTTCGTCATTATTTTTTTATTTCCCCGAACATTATACATAGGAGTGTTCTATAAAAGACCTACTGAACGCGATAGTTGTGGGTTTGATTCCCATTCACGTAAAATTTGGACTTTAAGTGACGTTACTCAACAGGGAGTATCTCAAAGATTAGGCGGAAATGATGGAACGGTCTCAACGGTATTTGTTTGTCAAAAAATGATAATATTATAGCACCTAATACCTCAATGTAAATAATATGGTAATTTGAATAAACATTTATTATTATTAATTTAAAACAGCATTTTTAACACGTTTCGTGTACAAGTAAATTGCAAAGTACGTGATATTTGAATAAACAGTGATAAAGCCTTTTGTTGTAATCGCAAGGTTACTATGTTTATGACCTGCATGCCTTATCTTATTTAAATACTATATATAAGCGGTGTATTTGGATTTGATTATATTTATAACTAGCGGCCCGCCCGCGGCTTCGCCTGC
Organism: Heliconius cydno galanthus; assembly: GCA_036379175.1. NCBI lineage: Eukaryota > Metazoa > Arthropoda > Insecta > Lepidoptera > Nymphalidae > Heliconius > Heliconius cydno. The sequence goes on along the minus strand of JAKRZM010000821.1, from coordinate 276,452 downwards.
GTGAACTACGTTATTATTAATTTCTGTCTCCATGAGTACTTACGTCCTATAAGCGACGTCCATGCAAAATGTGAGACTCCTAGCATTTATAGTAACGAAGTTTCATACAAACTTACAACTCCAAAAACAACCCCTTAGAAGTCGAATATTGCAAATTCCCGTCTTAGCGAGCACGTACGTCGTTATAAGGAACTTTTATGCAAAATTTCAGATTCCTAGCACATGTAGTTTCTGAGATTTCGTGATGAGTGAGTGACCTTTCGATTTTATATATATTGATATACTTCTAGAAGAGGTTTCTGACGGCCATCGTGGCGCAAGGGCACAAAGGTGTCGCTATGACGCGACAATTGTGGGTTTGATCCCCAGGGAATGGTTTGGAAATTAAAATTTTTACTAGGTTTATACAAGGTTCCCTTTGCTGTGTAAGGGAACCGGCGCAAGATATTTACAAATTAACAATGGTTTTCTTGTTTTTTTTCTATTACGTACAATAATAACACTACTTATTCCTTTATTTTAATAATATTTATTACATCTCTTTGTAATATATTCGTAAGTAAATAACTAAATCGTATACAAATTCTAGAAATCAACAACCTGTGAAAATACAAAGACAAGATCAAAGAATATTATATTTTATAGTACTGTCGTATGTGTAAGTAGGCGTGTTCCACATTTACAAGAGTCAGTCAAATTTATATTGAACTACGAGTATCTCATACAATTGTAACAGTGGATGAATCTTTGTAAATCTCATGCAATACGGTTTTAGTATGAAAAATTAGTTATTTATATTATTTTATTTTGTGTATTTATCATTTTAAGTTATTAAAATATCTTTTGAATTATTATTATACCGAGATTATAAAAAAACCCAATATCAAGTAAAACATTTATAGATTTTTTCACGATGTATCCCTCATATAGCAGGATAGGCAGAGAGAGAGAGAACTAAGTGTCAAGAAATCTGGTTACGGGAAATCAAAATCCTTCCTTGAGTAAAGAGATAAAGCGCGGCTTAGAGTGCTATAGTTCACCTAACTCTCCATATGTCTTGAAAATTGATCGGCATGAGTGTCCAAACACTAGTGCCTCTTACTAAGCTAAGAAATATATATAATTTATATATAAATTAGATATGAATATTATATTACTGCAGTATTACACGGTAATATTGGTAATCGTCTATTGATACACACAATCCGATTATTAGATTACGTAGTTAAGCTTTCACGCTTCCGATACACTCGCTTTAGATTAATTTGTCTTTGACAATTAATTGGTTAACTTACGCCTTATTATGTAGTTCAGTGTATTGAAAATTAACCGCTTACGTTCAGTGGTGTTGTTGATTCAAGCTAGATATGAGTGTGGGTTCGTGTTTCCCTTGGGGATAAAATTATTTTATTATACATTTCTTAAGTATCTACAATTATAAACAGATTTAAGAATAGTAACATATTTTTAGAAAACTTATTAAAATTTGAACGTAGCGAAACTTGCGCATTTTGGACGGTTTCCAATGTGCTATTTTGGATAAAAAGGAATATAGTCATGGTAAAAACGATTCAATAGAAGCCAGTGAAGATTTTCCATGCTTTTCCTCCTAAACATTTTTATACTTTCTAAAAATATTTTTGGAATATTTTATTTTATTAAATATTTTTCTACTTTGGAATTATTATTATGTTGACTCTAATTAGAGTTAGAAGTAGATTTAAAGATTTCATAGTCATTGTTTTTATGCGTTCCCCTTTCTTGGTATAATGGTTCCCGCGTTTTTTTCATTTCGTGTTCTACTTTGGTGCCTATTTATTCTTCAAAGGGCCACGGTACGTTCCTGTACCTATAAGTTATAAGTCCGTAAAAAATCTAAAAACAGGAATGGAATGATATCCTAGTAACCTTTGAAGAGTTTGATTTTTGAATTGCCATCAGACCAGTTTGATGATTTCAATTCAATTCCTTAAATTTTATAAGTAGTGTCGAGACGACTTAATAAAATTATGTGAAAGAAGTTTTAAAAGTTTACATGGGAAGTTAAAAAAACAAAAAAAGTAATAATCCTTTTCCTTGTTACAGGTAAAACCCAGTCTTCGTAGTGTCATGGCGTGTAATGAAAAATATTGACTTGTATTATTTTCTCTACAACTGCTACCATGTTTTAAGTAAGTAATATTAATTGTAAGTCTTGAAAAAAGTTTTAATTTTTTAAATTACTTTTTTATTTAAAAAAAAAAAAAGTTGAGCCCATCACTGCACTGTATTTTTAGAAATTTAATGTTTAGCTACTGAGACACTTCGTTATCCATATTCCTCAATTTTTCGCTCAGAACTCATCACCAAATTTGTCTTCTTACCAATACGGAAAAAAAAATAATTGATTCCCTCAAATGAAGATGCAACTCACAACCCCCGAACCTCAATCAAATGCTGTGCTACTGCGCTATAGCGGCCGCAATTATAAATATATCTTTATGTTTATTTAGAATTTTCTCAATTCGGACTAGAATCTACGACCACTTTCAAACAGAAATATGCCAAATAATAATTAATAACATGCACTATCAGCAGTAAGCAGCGTGTAACATGCACATGTATCTTTATCTTAATTATACGACTCCTGGCCGCCCGCCCAAGCGATTATAAGACAAAATTATATTTTAAAACGTCCATTAAACCCTACTTAGCGTATTCTACATTTTTCACTCGAACTCTTTATGAGCGCGTAATATGTGAAGATGATATTAAATTTTTTTAATATCCTGTGACAGCCAGGCTGCTGGTTACTTTTAAGATTAATTTTTTGTAGGTGGCGTTTACTTATAATGAAATATTAAATATTTTCTAATTCCTCGCTCTGATAATAAGGCAAACCACGGTGTTGAGTTCCGCCGCTAAACACGCGTAAGTGTGTTAATGGGGAAGAAGTATTTAAACAAAAAAAAATCTATTTTAAAAATACACTTACAAATTTCTGTCAACAGAAGCTGCTATCAATGACACTCACACATCTCGATTATTTTTTAACTACCATTAAAGCTATTCAAATTCAGCCGTTTCCTCATTCAACAATATTCCAAATAAATAATGATATGCAAAATCCTTAGTAGAAGTCCTGGAAGCATAACACTAAGCTCTACAATTAGTGCTTCTGCATGACTTCTATATAATATTGGAAGTCCATCTATGAATATGAATACATTACAGTAAGTTCATCTATATAGCTGAATAGTTAGGGCTAATTGGACTTCTTAATTCAAAATGCTGTTTTAAAATGTTTTTTTTTTAATATAATAAATATTTTCTATTATCAGCTTAGAAAAGCTCTTTATCTTTACATTATTTTAAGATTTTTAATGTATTTGTTATTCCACAAAAAAATATAGAACAATATTTCTATATTTAGCGGGACTCGAACCCGCGTCTCTTGGAAACTGTCGTCGATACGTTCTCATCTAACACAATAAAGAAATTCCTATACACTCGTAAATACTTATTTATATTGTCATACAAATGATCACTAGTATTTCTTCTAGAAAAATCATAAATAGGTACCTATATTATAGCAAAAACTTTATCAGAAAGAACATTAACGCATTTTGTTTGAAATAAGCCTTTTACGACTGGCCTTATTTACTAAACAAAAATTTTAAGTAGGAATATCTCCTTCTAGACCTTTGTAATAGAGATGAAAGTTGCATATAGAGATGCTGTGCCATTTCTAGTTAGTGTTATCGTAATGTAAACCTAAATAAGACCTAGTAGTTGATAAGGTAGAATCATATACAGGTTGGTATTATTTATTAATTATTTTTGCGTCATTTCTCCTTTTCCCAAAAAGAAGAAGGACTTTTTAAAGGTTTACCATATTTAAAAAAACTATTAGTAAAATCTTATAAGGTATATTTCTTTCAGATCTAGAACAATGAAAATAAAATTAATATAGTAAAAATTTTGCTTATGAAAAATTATACTCACACCCAAAGACCAGCTAGATTTTTTTAATAATTAGAAAATATTAATATTGTATTATTTTTTAATTAAATAATATAATATTAATCTTCCTCCTGACATTAATCCCGACTATTGCCAGGGTCTGCCTATTGCCAGAGTCTGCCTATTGCCAGGGTCTGCCTATTGCCAGGGTCTGTCTGATAATAAATTAATAATATAATATTAATATATTAAAGTAATGTTTATAAACATTATTTTGATATAATTCACACTGCTAAACACAAACAGGCGAATTCTGATCAACATTATTGAAGCTTATCATAAATTATGCCTAATCTATCGGATTTAAATAATTTGGTGAATTATTGAAGGCATTAATAATGTACAGCATTGCGCTATCATAGCGTTGTTAGAAAGTTTCATTACATGCGATGGTTATTATAGATTCAAAGGCTGTTTTGGGGTACTAATATATCTTCTTCTACATTTATAAAATTTTGTTTTTTTTTTTCGAGAATTGCTTAAACCAAATGCCACGTTGGCTTCCTTTCATACGCAATAATATATTCTAGAAGTATTTAATGGGATATCAAATAAAATAAAATAAAAAATATATTATATACTTTCTCAGGCCCAGGTCTAGCGTTCCAGATGTTCTCTCAAAACCCCAAACTCAAGCCCTACTTTCGAGACGTTGAGTTGACTTGACCTCGCTTTTTGTGTAACACAGCGAGAATATGAAAATAAATGTAATCATTTATCTTAGTGGGGATAGAACCCACAACCACCCTGTCAAACGCTGATAAAAAAAACATAATTTCAAACTAACGTGTGTTTATATAATTACTTTTTAATTGGCCCAATTTTTTATAAATTCATAATTTACTAAAACCTTAATACGTAAATTGTATTACGTGAGTGTACGTTACGTAGCGTGTCTAAGTTAACGTTTTTGCCTTACAAAGCGGTATATTGTAACAATAGTACGTATTTACATACAATACTGTTGCCTTTTATTTTACTTACTTATATCTGTTATTGTTCAAATTTAGCTTTATAATAAATTGACGATATCAAACGGAATTAGGCCTATTTAATTTATTCAAATTGCTTTTTAGTGTCGAGACACTATTCTCAATTTTTAGCCAATATCGAGACATAGTATGTTGAGTAGGAACCCAACGACTAGTTTTATCTCACCAAAGAAGGAAAAAAAATATAATAACTTAAATAATATAAACATTATGCTAACAAAGGAAACGAATCATCACCAATACCACGTTCATTAGGACATGTTTCCTGCACCATTTTTTTTTATTAACGCAATATCCCACACATAGCAAGGCAGAGGAATTCCCATTTTCCGCCAAATTCTAAAGGCACTGCGTGTTGAGTGGCGGACGTGAAGGCTGTGCTTTGCCTCGTTACCAGAGAAAAAAAATAAAATATTAAATTTCCTCGAGTGGGAATCGAACCCACGTTTACAGTAGCACGCCTCTACCCCTGAGCCATGACTGGCATCTGACCTTTGATTATAATTATTTATTATAGACACTAATGCGCCCTGTACAATAAAATCATAAGATTGTACGTACACTATCCGCGAATTGCAATATAAAAGTGGTAAGAAGTGGTAAGTGCCTTCCACACTTCCAACAGTAATTAAGTGCCAGACATAAAGACTTACGCCTGTGATATTTGTCTGTGAGTTTAATGCTTCACTCATATCTCAAATAAACACTGCACTAAAAAGGCATCAACATTTCTTCATAAAGGCACCTTTTTTCAAACAAATTTGTACATTTTCAAAGGATATTTTGAACTCTCTTTTCGGTGTAAAGACGTTCGTGGTATAATTTAGAATTAGGATTAAAGACGATAGTTCTAGGTTTGATACTCGCTTGTATAGATTAAACATTTAATATTTGAGTTAAGAGAACAAATCCATAGATGCTAAAGTTAAGGTACATTCCTTAAGTTTCTCAGTGCTTTAAACCTCCAGACAATTATAGTTCTTTTGTAGGTCCTCATGACTTTCTCCAGTATCTTCCACACTGTTCTAATTATTATTAATCAAAGTATCCTTTTTATTGAAAATGTTTTCGTACACTGAACTGTTTAAAATAATCTCATACATTTAAGCCACAATAAAAGAAAAGTAGAGAACGCAATGTTTTAACACTATCATTCGAGCCACCATCCACCACAAGTAAGCCTTTTTAGTACCCAGAAAAGGCAACAAAATTAATCTAACTAAGTTCAGACGTCTTTAGGAGTTGCGTTTTAGGTTCCTTAACCAAGAAAGTTCGTTCAAAATTACATTAGTGACACCAGGTGTTTCAGAGTTTGACCTTAATAGGGTTACCATTTAAATTGCAATTGCGTCTCGCTGAAGTGTTATAAGGTAAATTTTCTTATGAATACTAAGGATAGAGGTCGTAGGTAAAATACCTATTCAGGAGAGACATTATTAGCTGTTACGTGTGTTTTCTGTTGATTAAGAAAAATATTTATAACTTGTAGAAAAATTAAGCGACTCAACACACAATGTCTCTATAATTGGGCGAAAAAGTGGTAAACAGAGTGTCTCGGCACTAGGTTCCCTTTGTCTCTGTGAATGTATTCGGCAACATTTGGGTAATATGATTACTTTATAAATGATTCATATAATAATATTCTTATCTTCACTTTTTATTAAAAACGCCATATACAATTAACAAACGTAAATACAATATAATCAAAGAACACGATAAATAAAACGGATACCAAATCAAACAATCCTGCGGATAGCTTAACCCGGCCCTTATCCTTTGACCTTGTAGTTCTAAACAACCCCACTTAGGTATCCCAAATTAGTTTTTGGTTGTTTCTAACTTGGCTATCGCATGTTTTTTGTTGGTCCAGATGTTATTTAGAGATAAATCCTATTCTAAAGTGGGTTTTGGGTTGACGATGTTTTGATAGTTTAAAACAGATTTTAGAGAATCTGCATTTAATGAGAGGAATGGTTAAGTCGAATGGAAATTTTGGGTTTTATAAGTAGTATTTGAATGTCACAGCCTTTATATACTATTTTATGTTTATTGAACTGTAGTTATTTATTCATTTATTGGTGATGACTGATTCTCGGGCTATATGGACTGGACTCATTTTTCTATATTTTTACAAAATGTTTTTGAAACTATTCTATTACTACATATAATTCATTTAATTACAGAAATGTTTATTTATTCAGTAATTATTTAGATAATCTAAGTCTTTAATATAAATTATAGTCTATTGTAAATACCTTCGCTCGATATTAATTCTATTAAATTTGACAATGTCATAGCGCAGTTGTGACGCGTCTGATGAAAATTCATAATTATGAAACAACATTTAAATTTCCGGATTTTTTTTATTTAGCAGTAGCGGTAGGCAGAGGGAACCTAGTGTTAAGACAATTCGTTCACCATTTTCTGTCGAATTACGATAGCATTGCGTATTGAGCAGAATTCACACCAGAAAAAATAGAAATATTAAATATTTCATTTCCTCTAGTGGTAATCAAACTCACAACCAGTCGCATTTACAGACATATTTTGTGCCCCTGCGCAGAAATAACTATACAATACTCGAAGAAATAACTATTACAAGCTTTTAATGCAAGTTGAATACTTATCGTGTTAGTGTATATGAAATCTTGCAAGCTCAATTTGACCCACTTCCCAGTGTGATTCAGCTGAAATTTGAATGAAGGCTTCAGTTTTGATTACAATGAATCAATATTGTTGTTAATACAAAATGGACGCTGAAACAAAATGGCGGATTACAAATTTGTGCACAACTCTCACAACGTGGGTATCAAATGAAAGGGCCATTTGTAAAATACAATACACCGTGAAAAAAATCTATACAGCTTGTTTTTAAAAAGGTTTTTTTAATTAATTTTTTTTATGGCTGTGATAGTGTCTTCACTTGGCATGCAAATCGATAGAACGTTGTAAACTAAATTACTCGCCAATAAATCCTCTATTTCTAGTTTATTTCACATAGTTTATCATGGTGCAGTAGAACAGCGTGTGACTGTAAACGCGATGATTGTAGGTTCTATATCCACTTGTAGAAATGAAATATTTTCATTTCCCCGCTCTAGTAAGACAGAGTGTGTCGGCTTCCGCCACTCAACACACCATATCTTGAAAATTTTCAGAAAGTGGGGAACGAAGTGTTGAATATTAGGCTCCCTCTGTCTCCCCCCGCTATACGGGTAAAACCGTAAAGCTGCTCTTTCTTAACTAACGAAATTTGATGTTCCATTTTCCCTCAACTTCCTCTAATAGACCATGATACTGTAGTAATTTAGTTAGCAAACATTAAGCGAGTTTTGCATTTATCGGTATATTTACCTGCTTAATTGGATTTTGCTCACGTTGACGATAGAAGTTAATACATTTATTTAGTGCCTATTGACAGTGTTGTATACATAAATTACAATATGTACACTGTACGTACATCACTTAAATAAGTAAACAAATGAGATTAGATACAAGAACGGGGTATGAAGTTGTGGTTATGCAACTGATTCGAGACAAGAAAAAGTAATTTAAAACATTAAAACTTCAAATATCTGCCGATACCTAGGATGGATATTTGTTTCTCTTTCGCGCAAAAAAATAATATGCAAGGTGTCCTAAAAATTGAGGATCTTATTTGAATATTATCCAATTCTAACAATATGCACATACATATATGAGAAAACACATAGGTACATGAAAAATTATTAACCTTAATTTTTGAAGTCGCGTAAAATAAAGCATTAGGTAGGTATGCCACTTAAACTTGTAGGTCTAGGCTTAACAAATTGGACCCACCGCTATCATGCATAGCCAAAATTTTAACCACTGTACCTCTACGGTGTCTATACAAAACTTTATAAAAAAAAATCCTATTTAACCATTCAATATTTTCAAACTGTCTAACTCTTGCGTTTAAAATTTTAGACAACCCCTTTGTTAATGTCTGCCATAAATATTAAGATGTCGAAAAACTTTCGTAGCGCCGCGAACTCCAGTTGAGTAGGACGTAATGTATTTATTGATGCTTTTACAGTGTACAACAAAGTACTGTTAATATTTATATATTTTTAATTTTCAATTTGGGATTTGATGTTAGAAGCCTTGCCTGTAGACCTCGGTTGACCTTCGAGAAATAGGATAGATGATATTAGAGAAAAATCATGTAAAAAGCATGAGCTCCTCGGAGGGCATGTATGAAGAGGTAGATGACTATCATCAGGGACGAGGTGAAAGCGGTATGCAGAGACCGTGGGGTTGAACGCTCCGTTTTTTCTGGCTTTTAGCGTGAAGCTAAAACAAATACCTTAGCGAGATTTGAACTAGCAACCTTTTGCTACTTATTAGTCATCTAGCGTCCCATGGTGCCTAATAATCCGCTTAAATTTACAATTTATTACTATCACCAAATTATATTTATTAGATTCTATGCTTCTAGCCGATTTAATAGAATTAAAGTGAAAACAATGAAGCTGAAGCTGCCTTTGCTCCACAACTATTTAAATAGGGCAATCCAGCTAACAGGCCTGCCGTTGATTGCTACCCCACTATGTAATCTGTATTCCAATTTTGCTCCTTTTTCTTTATAGCTTATATTTGAAGGTAGAAAACGTTTCGTTTCACAATTATTGTTAAAAATATTTGGATTTTATATTTAGAAAAGAAAAGCAACGGAAAAAGCGTAACATTTGACGCTTTTACCATTTGCAGCAGCAGGGTTGGTAGAGGGTTTTCGTCCAATTTTTATGACATTGTTGTTATGAGTTGGCAGAACTCAACGCCGTGCACTTTAGAGTTGGATTTGAATCTTCCACTTCTTGTTTTTCTCTTCTTGTCTACCTTTTTACACACAATGTGCACAAGAAAGTGCAGAACTAAGAAAAAAATTTAACTAACTCTGCTTATTCCATTAATTTACCTCATTTATAAACTAAGAACCTTCGTGTATTATATCCAAATTAATATTTATCGTAAATCACAGGTCATTAACTAATTCTATAGTTTCGAAGATGGACCTAAAGACGTGCTCTTTGATAAGGGTATCACTGAAACCAAGCCTGATGTCTTCAATTAATTGAATATTGATATCGATTCTGACTTAAACGAGGGTATATTTAAGTCAAGAATCGATATTAATATTAGTAATGAAACTCAGTAGTTAAGATTTGAATAGTAGGTATTGGAAATGTCTGAATGTTCGTCGTTAGTGGTAAGTTAAAACCATATTAACACCCCCAACAAATCCTAATCAGGATACTCTAAAATTGGCTATAGTTCTAAAGATTTTCTATAGTTTTCTATAGACACTATCTGTACGAACAAAGGAAAACAGAGAGATGACTCACTATAATGACATTTTACTCACGACAGGAGTACAAACCGATTTTACACGTCAATTCACATTTTTTAAGTATCAATTCGGAACTCGTTAGACTTCAATTTAAAATTGCGAAATGAATATTGAATATTCAGACTTAAAGCGTTGAAATTGAATTTTGATGTGAGTGTGATTGATTAATTGGCTTTAGCCGCTATTTGGGTGTTTGTGGGGCGTATAGGTACACTTTAATAATTACTGGCATTTCTTCAATATTAATTATATATAATAGAGCCTTAGTCTCGCTATGCCAATTTTTTAAATTTTAAATAGTTTCTAGCTATATGCCGCAATTTTTTCCTCTTCAGCCCCAATTTTCCAGATGTGTCCTTTTTTACTAGAAGTAAGATGAAAAGAGTTCTAGAGTGGAGACCACGCCTCGGCAAGCGTAATGTAGGACATCCTCCAGTTAGATGGGGTGACGATATTCGCAAAGTGGCGGGCAGCGGCTGGATGCGAAGAGCTGAAGATCGAGCTCAGTGGCGTGCCATTGGAGAGGCCTATGTCCAGCAGTGGACGAGGACAGGCTGATGATGATGATGATGAAGATGGAAATAATCTATTCTATATCTATAACAGTGGAATTTGTACCCACAACTGTTGCGTTTTCTGTCAGACACTGTACAACTGGATCACAGCGAAAATAAATGTTACATGAAAAAACATTATTTGAAATAAATTTCTAGTTTCATCAGTGAGTGTCAAGCGGATAGCGTACAGTGTAGTGCTATTATTTTGGACAACTGAAAAACTATTGCAACTGAAATGATGATATTTCATGGTATAATGAAAAAAGTTCAGTGTTCAGTATTCCCAAAAACTGATTTATATCTACGCTTTAACAGATATAAACTTACTACTTTCAATCGTGTCGTTTTTTATTACTTTTTGTTGAAAAAAAAGGAGGTAAACGAGCTAAAGATAATATTTATGGGCGAAGATAACGATCCCTTTGATACTAGTTAGCAACAGGTAGTCTCCTGATGGTTCACGGCCAGTTCTGGATGACTTCCGACCATTTAACTGTTGAATATCAGAAGAGTTGACGGTATATTGCAGGTCTTTAAGGTCTGCATATTCGGTTTTTAAAAGCCCTGAAGTTGTAGTGCTGAAGGAGAATCTTAAGAGAATGTTTGTTCCTCAATTTTCGAATATGAATCTGTCATCTATATGTTTTCGGAAAAGAGGTATTGGTGCTATTATTTCACAATTTTGATTTTGAACTGCGTGCTTGAATGAATAAGATATTTGTACGTTTTAAATCCGGTAGGGAAGTTTGGCAGTCTGGTTAAATAAAGTAAGTACAACAGAGATCACTAAATAAAATAAAAAAAATAAAGACAAAATTATATGTCCTACAATCTCCACATGCCCCAACACTTTGCTACTTCTTTGTCTAAAGAGAGCAGAGAAATACGAATATCTTAAATAACCTGCTCCTGATGGGATCGAACCTACTACAATCGCATCCCCAATCATCACTCAGCTGTGCTTCAACAGCATCTACTATTGGTATTTCGCAAAATGTTTGCCGACAAAACTGAACTTCAATTGAAAATTAATATATCGGGTGCGGCGAGTTGTGAAGAATTGAACGCCGCTCTGAAACTCGTCCAGCGATATACATTTTTTTTTCTATTTTCCTTTTGCATCCAACGAGTAGACTGATTGCTTCCGCTATGGGTGACGGATACGAATCCTTTTTGAATACACAAATCTATATCTATCCATATATTTGACTACTGTGGTATAGTTGGTACGTGTCTGATTAAACATGTGGCTGATAGCTTAAATATTATAGATCTTTTTTGGCGTTAAGTTACAAGAATGGGCGAAAAGTGGAGAACAGATTGGTTTTTCACAAAAAAATCATGGATACATCGTAAATTGCAATAATTATTATTATTTAAATAACTCTAGATTTTATTTTTTGTCTTGTTAGAGTTTATCTTATCTTCTTACCAAAGAGGGAAAAATTAAAATAATTATTTCCCCTTGTCGAAAATCGAAACCACAATCGTCGTGCTTACAATCTGACACTACGCCGCTGCGCCACTACAGCCTCAATCAAAGAACACTTAAATAAAATGGCGAAACTCAACGCCGCTTCGCCTATCCAAACATTTTAACATAATGACGATAAAATTGGTTGCATTCCGTTAGAATACTTCTAAATCACGACGCCATTAAATGTTATTTGCTTCATTTGACTCGGTTCACTTTGTTGCGATACAAATTGTTCGAAAACGACATTTTCACTACAATTTTATTTATTAATTTATCATTTTAGGTATTTGTGGAATTGTTAACGCCTTCGTGAATGTATTCAAGCGACGGTTATTGGTTCAAATCTCATAAAAAAAATATGATGTAGATAACGAATAGATGTACCTATTGATATTTTTGTTGAAAAGAATAAATATTTGTGTTATGAAAAAGTTGCAGTTGAAATTACTTGACGCCTGTGGTGCAAGGGCACGAGCGTGCCACTATAAACGCAAAAGTTTGTGGGTTCGATATCCACTCGAGGAAATAAAATATTAACATTTCCTTGCTCTGGTAACGAGGTAAAGAGCGGCATTTAGTTCCTCAACTCAATCAAGTCTGCGGAAAGGAAGTGCTGGAAAGGAAGTGCTTAACACTAGGTTTCCTCTGCTTACCCTGCCATGTGCGGGATACAGCGTGAAATAAAAAAAAGCGTGAAATCAAGACTTTCTTATAATCCTCTAAAAAAACGTCTTCTTTTGAAATCGGTTAAATTATATAAATATTAAAATTCTCATCGTCGACGTCGCCGTACTTAATGTAAGTAATTTTATTGAGGTCTGCTTACGATAGCGTCTTTCCAATACGCTGATAGAGCATCGGTTCTTGAGAGAAATGGTATATTTATATTACAATATTTTATAACAGAATTTCATATTAAAGAAATATATTTTTATTTGGATTGGAATAAAGAAAAGTTTTACTTAGAGATTAATTTTATTTTGGAAGATTAACTTCTTTCTGAAGTCAGTAAGTTTGAGGCTAGGAATGGAATGTCTTAACACTAGATTCCCAGGTTCCCTCTGCCTACCCTGCTATGTGCGGGATACAGCGTGAAGCTAACTATTCCTAAATCTTAAAGTTACCTGGAAGAGATCGCCTATAGCGATAAGACTAAATATACAAATAAAACTTAGTAATTTGCCAATTTCCATGTGCTTATTGGAAGCTAGCCATAACTTATGGTGGATTTGCATTTCTCCCGTGAGAATTGAAACTGCAACCAATGTGAAAGTAATCAATGCCGATCGTTAATTAATTGAATATTAAGTTAATTTATGTATTTATTTGTTTCAGGTATTAAAGTCGACTGGCTGAGGTAAAATGAGGATTTGTTAAGTATTATATTACGAGTATATTGTTAGCGTACTCGTGTAAAAGTGGGTAGATTTAGGTGAAAAAGACTATAAAGGCTGACTAAAAAAATATTGAACATAATCTATGTATATAATTTTTTTTTGTCTTGTTTTTTTAAGCCTTACAATCAAAATCAACGTACGCAGTTGACGGATTATTCGTAAAAACATACAAAAGAAACAAATAATTAACTATTTCTTCCTTTTTAGAGCTAGTTTAATTTAACATCCATAAAGGAGACCTAATTACTTGGCTCTAGTCAAGATGCATCATCTTAAATGGTAGTAGCACAGCATCCCAAGAGCATGTACCATTTTGCCCTGACAGCTATTCACTAATGCAACGCAATCCAAAGCGAAGATTTGGCTTTGTCGAGATAATTAGTTTATCATTTGATATTCATTTGACATTATAACTGAGATTGTAGTGGGAAGTGGGAAGTGTGCCTGTTGGCGGAGATTATGGGTTCGATTTTCTGTAGCCTCATACTGTATTGCGCATATCAAGTTTCATTATTCGTAGGGCTTCCACCTTCCTTCCAGGGTTGAAGTTACTGTTAATAATTAATTTAAATAATATTTTGATATTGATTTTAAATGACTTTAAAAGGGCAGATTCATGGGCTCGTAAAGTAAGGAGTATGCCTACTTCTCTTCGCAGTAAATGGGGGATCCGTAAAAACACTATAACGTCTTAGATGTTATATGAATAAAATTTGTATGTTTATTATATTTTAATCATATTTATATTTTAAACATAATCTATATAAAAAAACAACGATCTACAACGAGTTCCGCCGTCTAATACAGAAACGGACTGGAAGAAAAATAATAAATAGAGAATAGAGAATTAAAGCCTAAACCGCACACACATTCTAATATATCCATTATACATATGATAAGTAATGAAAGCCAAATTATTGTCACTAATTAAACATTTGCGGTTTCACTCAGTGATATCTGAATTGATTAATATTATATAAGCAATTATATGTGTACACTGGAGGCCATCGTGGCGCATTGGCTGAAGCATGTGACTGTAAACGCGACGGTTGTCGGTTCGATTCCCATTCGGGGAAATGAAATAGGTAATTAGTTAATAGTTAATTTTAATTTCCTCGCTATAGTATCGTGGTACGCTTTGCCTCTATACGGCGTTGAATGCCGCCTCTTAAGATGCATTTTTTTACTCCATATAACAGGATAGGTAGAGGGAACCTAGTGTTCAGACACTCCCTACGCATCGCTCAATATCTGAGGCACTGTACTGAATGGCAAAACTCAGTTAAGCTTTGTTTTAAATAAATAAAAATAAAATTATTTTATTTGTTTAACAGATTTTACACAAAAATAATTGTTACAGAGATCTCCTTTTAAGCAAGTAATGCCTGTATTAGGAGACCCCGCTCTTCCAATACAATATCATTTTTAGTTTTGTTACCAGAGCAAAGAAATAGAAATAATTCATTTTCCTATGTGGAAATAGAACTCACAACCGTCACGTATACAGTCAGATGCTATGCCGTTGCTCTATAGCCTTAATGTAATAAACATATGAGCATTATTTAAAATATAACTAAGGAAGTACAATATACAACGTTTTCTTACAAAAAAGTTGAAATATCGCGGCTAATATACCAGCTGCACTTTGTATCTGCACACGAGGGCGAATTTATCAACTGTGATAAGGATCTTTTCATACTTAACTTGAAATTCACATGTTTATATTAAATTTTTCTTATATTTTCAAAAATAATATTTTTAATAATAGTTGGGGCGAAGGCCTGAAGCGTGGGGCTATAAGTGCGGTCGTTGTGGATTCGATTGCCATTCGGGGAAGTAATATATTTATTATATTATTTTATTTTTAATTTAATTTTAACTTCCTCGCTTTTGTTACGAGGTATACGGCCACTTAACAGGCCATTCTTGTGTATTAAACGCATACCTATCACGTTTACTGTAACTATACAAGAGAATTAGTATTTTTTTAGCTTTGCGCTGTACACATAGCAGGGTAGACAAAGTTAACGTGGAAACCTAGTGTTAAAATACTCCGTTCCCATTAAGACACTTTCGTTCCCCACTTTCTGTCGAATTCTGGAGACATTGCATGTTGATAAGAAGAACTCCACACCGCGATTTGCCTCGTTACCAGAGCGAAGAAAATTAAAATATTAAATATTTCAAGGGGAAATCGAACCCACAACCAGCCCCACCCTTATGTCTCCGAGCCAGTATGGGCTCTCTGCTATAATTTCATTTTTTTGTTCTATTTTATCATTATAGCCACGTCTTTGCCATCTGCTAAGCTTTAAAATACACCCGCTAAATACATTAGCGTAATGGAGAGTGCAGTTTGACTTAGAAAAATTATAGCGGACAGTTTTATCTATACAGTTTTGTGTTAAACGCCGCCCGCTGTTAGTTTAAATTAGGATTAAAGTTAATGGTGATTAGTTTAAATTTAGATTGCAGATATGTAATAAGCGGCAAGGTGGTAGACTTAGATAGGTAAAGAAATGATTGCAAGCAAAGGTAATATGGCGGAAAATACAAAAGGTTTTTTTTTTGCTTCACGCTGTATCCCGCATTTGGCAAGACAGACAGAACTTCGTATGACGTATAATTTCTAAAATACCGCTCTTTAAGTGGCGGAGCTCAACGCCGCGCTTTGTCTAGGTAATTGCCACATGAATTTTTTTAATTTTATTATACTTAATACAAATACGGAGCGTGCAATGGCAGTCGTGTTGGCGTTGGAAAGCAATTGGAGAAGAGTTAGTGATTAGTCACTTTGTTTATAATTTTTTTTCCACTAGAGTCCGGAACCAAATGCGCTTAAAACAATTCAAAGTAAAAATATTTCAAATATAACCACCGATTTAGTTTTTCAAACGCAATGTACCGATTCCCGGCATAAAGAGAATAAGAAATAAAAGAAAGATATAATTACAGAATACAAAACAAAGATAGATATGTACCTACTCTTTTTCAACATTTAAGTAATTTATCAGTAAATGCTAATAGCAGTATATTTATACAACTTCCCATTGAATTCGCATAAAGAGACGCCCCATTAAGCACCCGCGTTTTGATTCACATCGCTAATTAAAATTATTTCATACATTTCTCTTGATATATGTAATGTATGTGTTAATGATGCGATCTACATACAAATTTTGTATGGAAAGTCATTATTTTAATTAAGTGTGGACATTAGTAACTAGTTGAATTCCTATGTATAATTTTTAAAAATGAGTTTTATTAACAGCTTTGAGCATTACCTACATTGCTATCTTTTGCATGGGAAATATGTAACCTAGCGCACTCGTAAAAAACACTATAGAACTTATACTTGAAATTTCACTTAGGTATGTTTACCACCAAAATATTAAGTTAATAGCCCAGTACAGGCTGGAATTACACTAACTTGTAAATATAATAGAGCCTGTACGTAATAATTAAAAAGAAAAAAAATATAGCTTAAATTTTATCCCTAGTGAACACCGAACTCGGCTCCCATATAGATTTCGCATTCTTTTGTCGGCTCTCGTTTCAAATTTATGTTTTTGATAGGATTTAAATTAAAATCGTTACCTATATTCCACGTTTTCATTCTTTTTACATTTACACTCCTGTACTACAGGCTCATAAACATAACTAAATCAAATTTATTTCCTCCCTCTGGTAACAGGCAAAGCGGCAAGCAAACTTCGCGGCGTTGACTTCCGCCACTGAACACGCAAAGCCTAAAAAAAATACGCGAAAAGTAGAGAACGGACTGTCTTAACACTAGGTTCTCACATATAAGAAATATTAATGAAATACAAACAAACAAAAGCTACCGTACATCGTTCCGTCAGCATCCCATCAGCATCTTGCATCAGCGAGATGGATCTCAATATTTACTATAGAAACGCACGCAAGTTGACATAACCATTCACTGTGCCCGTGTCGGGTTCAACGGACTCATCTGCGAAGCTATTGGGAAACTGGTTCTGTAATATTGGTGCTGTAGAGATATTGCAATATCTTTAGAATGGCATAGATTTTAACGTCAAAGATCTAGTCTTTTATTTGATGAAGTTTTCAGTCTGGGGGACTAGTGTGGAGTGTCTTTACACTAGGTTTCCAGGTTCGATCTGCCTATCTTGCTATATGTAGGATACAGCGTGGATCTGAAAGAAAAGTCAGGTTATTATTTTTCAATTCTTGAGAATTTCTGATGTTGAGATCGGCGGATGACGAGAATTTAGTATTTTATTAGACTTCTCTTCATATTTTATTTATTTATTTATTTTAAATTGGGAAACAAACAGCATTTACAATACTTTTTAGTATAATACATATCCATATTCCACCTGCCAATAAAGACAAATTTTATATAATAGATTCCATCTTTATTGTATAGGAGAGCCAAAACACTTATATTTAGACAAAAAAATGCTTGACACAAAACACTTTGTGTTCAAATAACGCGATTTATTATTTTATTAGATACGCCTAGCTGCCATTCATTTTATTCAAATATTCCAATGAGGTTATTTTTATTGCTATAACGGTCTTAAGTGACTTCTGTGATTAAAGAGAACATTTGGTATTATATTTTCATATTTATTTTTATTTTTCTCAGCTCTTCGCTATATTCTGCTCATAGCAGCGAAAGAGGGAACCAGGTTAGGCAGAGGGAACCTAGTGTTAATACACTTCGTTCCCCCACTTTCCATAGAATTCTGGAAGCATTGCGTGTTGAGGGGTGAAACTCAACACCGCTCTTTACCTTGACACCAGAGTGAAATATTACTTCCTCGAATGGGGATCGAACCCACAACTGCGCCACGACTGGTCTCCAATTTTCCAAGTGGAACATAACATAATTCTAAAATCCACTCATAAATCAAACTTTATAAAGTCCTTAATTTCGCTGGACGTGGACACTGCCAACTTTGTGTCTTATCAAAATGAATTTACTCCTAACTTAGTTTGTACTACCTCCATACAACGCTTATCTCTTCATGTTTCGACCTTAAATATCTTGAAAGTTTATTGCTATCATCAAAAGATTTTCTTGTGTATTTTCAAAAGATTTCTAAAATACTTAAGCTTTAGCTGTTTAGCTGGGAGAAAACGTAGATTTTATTTTCACCAAATGCCACGTAGTAAAATGCATCAATATTGTTTTTACTCACTGATATGAGCTCTAAGATGGTCCAATAACTTAGATGGCGCATGAGTTTTGTATATTTTTAGTTTTTTAGCTTTATATTATATTCCATACATAACTGGGAACCCAGTGTTAAGACTCACCGTTACCATTAAGACATTTCCGTTCTCCGCTTTTCTCCGAATTCCGGAGGAGAAAAGCAAATTGTATTTTAACTGGCGGAACTAAATGCCGCGCTTTGCTTTGTTACAAGGGCGAGAAAATGAAAATATTAATATCTATTTTCACAAGTGGGAATCGAACTCATAGCCTGTCGCTTATATAGTGACTGGCCTCAATTTTGAACCTCAAGAAGGCCAAAAAAAACACGTGAACACTACATAAATATGACCATGCAGTCAATTTGGTTGATTACATTCGATTCCAGGTGAAATAAACAATTTAACACTTCCTCGCTGCGATAGACAAAACGCAGCGTAGAGTTCCACCACTCAGCACGCACTCTCCGGAATTAAGATGGAAAGAGTTAAACAGTAACTAATACAATTGGATTACTAAAACGCTACAAAACACAAAATGATAAGTGAGTGAACGTGAATAATTTCGTATACAAATTTAATCATCCATTCTATACAGGAAGGTTGTCTGTTAATGGGTGTTTCGATAGACTTCCGGGGGCGAGTCGCGAATGCTCCTGACGTTTCCATTAAATTTCGAGTCGAGTCAGCGTCTTTGTGCATTATTTTGACTTTAAGATTTGCTTGGAAAAGCTAAAAGTGTGCCTTTTGCTAGCTGTTAAAGGTTTAGTGCTTTTTTTGTTGGAGATTAGACCATAGTGGTTTAAGGAGATGAGAGAGAGAGATGAAGATACAGGTCTTAAAGCTAAGGTTTCTTGTTGATATAAAGTCTTATATAACATCTATTTATATGAAAAATGATGTCGTAGCGTTGTAGGTTCAATTCTGATTTAAGGGAATAATTTTTGTTTATTTCCTCGCTCTAGTATCCAAGACAAAGAACGTCATTTAGGTCCACCACCCAAAACACAATTTCTTCTAAATTGGGCGGTGTGTGGAGAAACTAGAATATGGCATCTGTTATAATAAACAATTCTTAACTATTAATTTTGAATAAATTGATAAAAAAATAAATAATTATAACCAATTCACCATATCACCACCACCAATAACAGACCCAAAACCAGAGAAAATACACATATTTTCATCAGCTACGTTTAATTTAGATAAGAAAGGCGTCTATATGTTATACTCGTACGTTATAATTTAATGCTCTTTGTTCATCTACAATCTGCACATCGTGTTTTAGTACCGTCTTAGTTATTGTAACCTCATTTGTTCTGATATGGAGAACAATATGAGAATATAATACAACAATGGATGAAGAAATATTGGGTAATTTATTATTATTTATTTATTTATATATACTAATGAGGTCACTTGAGGAATGTTATCTAGGTTCCCATTGCCTACTTTGATAAATGGGGAAAAGTGGTACTTTCTTTAGCGTCACACTGTATTCCATTTATACACACAGTGATAATCCGTTCCCATAAATACAGTTCCGTTGTCCACTTTTCGCCGAATTGTAGAGCGAGGAAAATTAATATTAAATATTTCGTTTCTTAGAGTATTCTAATACTTATAATGTAACCTAGTGTTGAAACTTTTTCACCATTTTGAAAATACTGTAAGTTGAATGACAATTGACTACAAATTAGAGCCTTAAAAGGAAATATTTTTTACTAGATTCCCCCGGGTTTAAAGGGGATCTTAATAATACTTTATGTTAATTCTATACGAAGACTTCACTTAAGTGTTTTGTAAATTTAAAGAAAAAAAGATCTCTTTTAAGAAAAAACGATGTTCGGGTATTCTATTACCAAAGGAAATTGTAAAATATATTTTTTAATTGAATGTAAAGGCAATTCTAATTTAATTAATTGTATTTAAATGACAAACCGAAAGTTATACAAATAAAAAAAATCATCTTGCTTCTACCTTTTCTTCCTCTTTCTATTACTTGATAAATAGTTGCGTTATATTCCCCCAGGATATTTAGAATCACCCACCACTGACTTCGTTAATGTTTCCAAAATAATGCAAAGACAGAAAATGGAATGACTGATTACATTTTTTTCAACTTCTTTCATATAATTAGAAAAATATATATATGTAATTCCATATACATATATGCCCATGAAAAATATTTTTATATTTATTTCTTACCGCGCTCGAACCGATAATAAACATCAGTTAGCGATTCCACACTCGTTGTATAAAAATTGTACTTTACAAGGTGTGAAGTTACGTCGATAATTTTATAAATGGTCTTTTATTGTATGTTTTCATTATGTACTTCTATTAAGCGGTAGTTACTTATTCAATTTGAATGTTAAATTAACTTTATTATTTTATAATAGAAAATTAAACTTAACTTAACTTTTATTTTTTTTATTAATATTAAATACTTGTAATGTTACAATTAACTGGTGTAATAATTTAAGGTTCCAACTTTGCGACAACTGAACCATTTTCATTCGATGTCCCTAAATCAGTATTTTTAAATAAATATTCAACAGATATATTCGAAAGGGTGAAAATGTAAGGGGAACTACAGTATACGATGTCTGGACACAAATTTATTTAATTTCCGCAATAGTCCTTTGAAGCTCGGTAGAGTGGACTATATTTAAATTTTATACTCGCTCCATTTTTACTAAAAGCAATAGCCGTATTGATGTTATATGAAATGTAGAACTTTGAGTTAGTTATTCTTTGAGCTTACTTCCTTTCTTTGGCTAGTTATCAACGTTTGCTGTGATAAGAAATCCTTTCATAAGATGATAAAAGGATAATATTCTGTAAAAAATGATACTTATTCTATAGAATGTAAGCCACATAAATCAGAGTGCGGTGTTTAACACCGTTGATCTATGTACCTGTCGGAGTGGCTTAACTCAACTTACTCTATTACTTAATTATTCTATTCGTAGAGAGCTTAAGCTTCACGTTCTACCCCACAAAAGTTGACTCATATAGATCCTTGGATATTTTAACATTTTTATTGAAAAACTTCGTTCTCTACTTTCCATTCAAATTCGAGATATTAAACAATGATCGGCGTAACTCAACGCAGCATTTTATAGTACCAGACAGGAATTTCTATATGGAATTGCAGCATTTTTGTAAAACACATTCATCACAGTAAAAGCAACAGTCGTCAGCAAAATGACGATATTTGAGTTTCAAACGTCAACAGGACCTACAAATATTTACACGTGGCATCTAACTCTCGCCGAAAGACCGTCTTTGCCGAGTTACCCCACAATTAATTATATAAATGCTAATTTACTTGAAATTTAATTACAATTTTGTTTTAGCGTTTTTAAAATGGCTAGTAAAACGTCTTTTTAGGCTGTTTGAAGATAATGGTTATGGGTTTCATTCATACAAAATGTTTATAGTATGGGCGTTTATCATAGTCTAAGCATAGAAGAGTAACTTAGCGTATCTAAATTGCACAACATATGCCTTTAAATATCTCGAAATTAATTAATAAATAGAATTTGACGTGATTGATAAAAATATATGTAATAAATAACCTAACGTTAAAAAGATATTATCATAAACCTTACTATAACTATGCAAATATTTAACTTATTTAAACAGTATTCCGCAGCGTGAAGTTAAAAAAAGTTAATTTAACAAGCAAGCAATATAACTAAAAATATTTAGTTCTATACCCAATAAAGGAATAGCCAGACCACTTGAAGCTGACACACTCCAAACAGGTGGAGGTGAAGGCGAGCTACCTTTGATTAGTGAGTATGGGAGTCTGTACGCTAATTAGTACTCTACTTGATTGTAGGACCGTGGATTGTATTGAAAAATTGTTAAACTTGTGTGGACGAATATGGGATAGAGGTTCGATTTCCATAATCATATTGTACAAAATGGAAACTTATAACTCTACATGCAATGCCTCCAAAATAGGAGCGGAGTGTCTTAACACTATGTTTTCCGATTCTCTGCATGAAGCTGGAAAAAATTGAAATTTTTCATTTTTTAATTTACCTCATTAATATACGAGAATTTATTTCTGTCTGATATCAACGATCACATATTATATATATATATATATATATAAAATAAAACATTCTCCAACTACCCTACACGTCTAACATTATTTAATACCCAGTATTAAAACATCAAAGACCCACTGGACACTGTATGCAAATATTATAATAAATCACACAAAAATGAGTCTTATCCCTAATAAAATAGAGTTGATATAAAAACGACAAGAGTTAATGGAGAGATGAGCTCAGGGAATGGGCAACGGGACCCGCGCAATATCTCAATTAAGTGCATCACAACGAACTATTATGTGTTTGCACTTGAAGGAAATACGTATGTATAGCTGTGTTGGATAAACCTCGTTCATTACTTGTGCCTTGCTATAATCATTATAATACTTTTTTTAGTTTTCCGCTTATAACTTCTGAAAACGCCAAATTCTGTATTGGGTGTAGAATGGCGTAATTCAACGCCGCGCTTTGTCTCCTTGAAGCGAGGAAATGAAAATATTAATTATTTGATTTCTTCAAGTGGGAATCGAACCCATAACCTACTCTTGTGCAAGCTTCACGACTGGCCTCAATATGATACGTAGATACTATGCTGTCTATCATTTCTGTTATACAACGTGCTTTCATTACTGAGTGATTGACAGACGAATATACTGGACTTGCGAGGTTGAAATTTTGCATGTAAAGTTAGCGAGTAAGGGAGCACAAAGAAAAGTTTACTAGAAGAATGTAAAAATATGGTTTTACATTTTACGTCTTTAAAGCCTATGTGGACTTATAAAGAATAATTAAATCACCGACGATCTATAATAATAAGTTAGGTAAAATAAGTTTTTTTAGACTTGAGATTTTTCCAAAAACCAAAGAAGTGGGCCTGAAAAAGCGGTTGTGATCTCAATTACCAGAAAATTGCCAAATAAATTTCAAATTTCCTAAAAAGAAATAAAAGTGATCACATACTAATACTACATATGAATTCAATAAAAATAAATTCCTAATAGAGACATTTTATTGCTCTACCGCCGTATAACATGACGCTTGCGGAAAAGATCCGCTTTCCAATACTTTTTATAAACGTATGGAATTAAGATATTTTCTCTTTAACAACTTTCCTGGTGTTTCTTTTGTAGCTATTAATAACTTAATAGGAGCATGTTTTTATGTACAGAGGGAACCTTGTGATATTCAATAGATAACTGAGAAATATGAATTTGGTGCGTATGTAGATTTGGAGCTGTAAGCGAGCAATTAAGAAAGGACTTTTTAAGAATTGCAGAAGACAACTATTATTACATAAATATTCACTTTTTTTTTTTTAATCTTCACGCTGTTTCCCGCACATAACCGGGCATGCAGAGGGAACCTGGTAACCAAGTGTTTGTTAACGACACGACAGTTCCATTTTCAACATTCCGCCGAATACTGGAGACATTGCGTGTTGAGTTGCAAAGCTAGGAAATGAAAAATATTAAATTTTAATTTTCTCGAATGGGAATCGAATCCACAACTTGTCACGTTTACAGTCGCGTGTGCCTGCGATATGTCTGGGCCTAGCTAGCTAACGTAACTAAACACAGACATCTATAGCAATGCCAATATTAAGACTGTAGGTTTAGAGAGCTCGCAAGTACTAGCCGTAGTGGCTGGTTTGCGGCTCGAGATAGCGACGATTACTGGAAACAATCCTAGTTAACTGCTTTGTTTTACTGATTGCCAGTCCTATGAACTAGTGGAGGTTGAAATTGGTATAGTTTCGTTTATTTTCTGCCTTTCTTCTTAATAAATTTCTAGGGAACCCTAGGGGTATAATATATCCCTTGGAATTGCGTGCTATAAATATTTCTTATTTACACTTGCGCTTTTGGGGGCTTATTTTGTTGTATATGTTATTGTGTGTAAGTAATTTAAGGATATACATACTTGTATATGTAAGTGAAAATTGAAAGAAGAATCTCAATGCTTTGTTGAAAAATAATATAGTCATTGCCTCGAGGGGGGATCGAACCCGCACCGCCTCCCGCATCGCGTTTATAGACAGAATCAAAAATTTCCTTATTTATCGCATAATACACACTTAAATTTAAATAATTAAGAGTGATGGATGCCACATGACACGGACCAAATGCCTGAGCTAAGTATGACCATAGTCACGAAACACAGCCTTCTAGATTAATGGACCATAGATAAATGGACCAACACAAAAATAACATTTCAATTTGAACCGTAGTTCCTGAGATAAGTGCGTTCAACCAAACCAACTCTTCAGCTTTACAATATTAGAATAAATAACATTTCTTGCTCGAGGAAATCTAAAAAAAGCTCCTATAGATCGCTGTTCCATAGTATATTAGATGGACCATGAAATTTAACAAATTCTATACTATTTGAATAGAATAGTAGTGTTCGTACGATACACACGCTCTAAAGGCATTGTTAACTCTATACCGACAAAAGGTGTTTTCAGCGTCTACGTTACTGACAGCTCATTTTTTCCCATCATATACGTTGTAGGTACATATTTTCCTTTTTTCCTGTAAGATTACCGTGAAAATTTTATGTTATGTAGATATATATGGTATGTTAGTGTTAGTAATTGAAGGTTGGTGAGTGAAATCTGATTTATATTGTTTTTGAGTGCCGAAATATATATGAAAATTTCCTTTTTTTGTAGTTTAATTATATTAATTAAAATTATTTACCTTTTAGGCTATCACGACGCAGAGGCAAAAACTTACGACTATAAATGCAACGCTACTTAACATTAGGTTCCCTAGTACACTTTGCCTATCCTGCTATCTGCGGGATACAGCATGAAGATGAAAAAGTATAAAAATAAATAAATACCTTATCTTATTAGAGTAACATAGTAGAGTAAAATTAAATATTTATTTACATACTAGCAATTACATGCAGCCTCGCCCACGTGGTCACATATATCACATTCTAAATTTCTTAGACCGTTGACCGCATGTACCATTCGTTTCTGAGATTAGCACGTCCAACCAAACATATTCTTCGACTATATAACTATAGATATCCGATAATTCACAAAAAGTTAGAGCACAGCATCACAAATCTCTAGCAGCATCTAAATATCATCTGGTTCATTCCCGATCGATTGTTAACAACGAAGACGCCCCTTATACGAGTATAGGCGGATGCAATCACATTGATCAATTGTATCATCGCATCCTTCCAATCATGTCTATCATTATTTTAAGGGACAAGTCAGGAAGCTAGTTAAAAACTATAATAAAAGCTTATTTAACCAATCTACATACATTTGACGGCGATGAGATGCAGTACAGATGGTGTTCTTATAATGGCTATATAAAATGATTGTGCTGTTTTATGTAATAGCCATATGTATGGAGAGGATTTTTTTTTCTTATGGAAAAAGGACAAGGCAAACGAGCGTTCGGGTCACCTGGTGGTGATCACCTCCGCCCACGACCCCGTGCAGCACCAGAAGAGCTACAGGTGCGTTGCCGGCCTTCGAGGTGGAGATAGACGCGCTTTTTGAAGGAGAGAGAGAGAGAGAGAGAGAGAGATGTAGAGTTAAGACACTCTGTTCCACATACACTGCCAAAATATCGTGACAATGGGAAATTAAATTAAACCAAACTTTCCAGTGGGATTCGAACCAATAATCGTCGTGTTTACAGTCAAACTCTTGTACCTCTACGCTACGAGAGGCCTCAATGTGAATAATAATTATTAAAATTTTATAACTTTATTTTTATTTTTATAAAATACATAAAATTTAATTATATTTATAGAATAATTTTATAATTTATCACAAGGCAAAGTGCGGCGTTGAGTACCGCCATTCAACACATTAAAGCTTACCAATATTGTAAACTTTGTTCGTATACAATGTCTATATATAATTAAATTATGAAATTTTGAAGTAAGTAGATCTATGTATATAAATTCAAACAAACTTTCTATATAAACATTTTCTTTAATTTCTAATCTAAGCGTGAAGCAAAAACAAAATTTTACTCAATTTGTTGAACAAGACCAAGAAAATACGAAGGAGTATACATCAAAAACAAAGAAGCACTTCACTTTAGAAAACTTAAGACAAACTACTGGGAGTAATTGCTGGGAACACTCAAGCGATCCTCTTAATGTCATTATAAGTAATAGAAATTCTACTTTCTTTAAAAATTCATAGGGATGTTTTTTTACGGAAATTTTTAATAATTTTTATGTGAAAGTGTAGGTAGAGGAAGTTCTGTTTGTTTCGTTCGTTCATATTTGAATCCTATTTTGGTACTACACCTCACATGGGCGAAGACAAAAAATAATTGATTCCCTCTAGTAGAAATTGAACCCATAACTGTCGAGCTTAAAATAAAAAGGAATTATTACTCAATAACAATATTTTAAAAATATATTTAGGAAATACTCAAGCAGCCCTAAATCGCTCCTTTAGTACCGGACACTTCCATCTAATAGAATATTTATTGAACAAGTCACAGCTGCTTTCGTTATTTAATAATCCGACGTTATAGGAAATGTCCGTGAATAATTGCGTTTNCTATGTATATAAATTCAAACAAACTTTCTATATAAACATTTTCTTTAATTTCTAATCTAAGCGTGAAGCAAAAACAAAATTTTACTCAATTTGTTGAACAAGACCAAGAAAATACGAAGGAGTATACATCAAAAACAAAGAAGCACTTCACTTTAGAAAACTTAAGACAAACTACTGGGAGTAATTGCTGGGAACACTCAAGCGATCCTCTTAATGTCATTATAAGTAATAGAAATTCTACTTTCTTTAAAAATTCATAGGGATGTTTTTTTACGGAAATTTTTAATAATTTTTATAGGTGAAAGTGTAGGTAGAGGAACTTCTGTTTGATTCGTTCGTTCATATTTAAATCGTATTCCATAAAAAATAATTGATTCCCTCTAGTAGAAATTGAACCCATAACTGTCGAGCTTAAAATAAAAAAGAATTATATTTAGCCAATAACAATATTTTAAAAATATATTTAGAAAATACTCAAGCAGCCCTAAATCGTTCCTTCAGTACCGGACACTTTCATCTAATAGAATATTTATTGGACAAGTCACAGCTGCTTTCGTTATTTAATAATCCGACGTTATAGGGAATGTCCGTGAATAATTGCGTTTGTACTCTATCTAGGGCTCTGGCAGAGATTGATAATAATTACTGACTGTATATTAATTTGTATGAAAAAATATGAGAAAAATTAGGTGAGAAACGAAATAACATATGTTTTTAGTAGTGTTTTGTAATATGATGTTTGTTTTTTTTTGGAGAAGAAAAGAAAAAATAATAATAATAAAAAAATACTTTATTGTAATAAAGAAGCAACATTTGTTCCTTTCTTTTTAAAGTGTGTGTTTATTTAAAATATTCGTAACTAGAGTAGATAATAAAAAAAGTAAAGTTATAGCATTATTAATAAATATTTATCGTTTCAGGTTTAAAATAAATAATCTGTACTATAAATAAGCCTTACTATAAAAAGAAACAAAAAATTTTGGTACTTTTGGTAAATTGTCATTTGAATGTTGTAAAGACATTAATAAGAACCAGCAGTTTCTGAGATTAGAGCAAGCTAACAAAATCGTCAGATTTATAATTTTATTATAGATTTATAGTTTTGAAATTAGAGCATAGAGAATTAGAGAATCTTTAAATTGACTATGTATATAAAAATATATATACTTAAGTAGTGCTAAAAAAACAATATATTTTATATACGTCCACTACACAAAGACATGGTGCCAAGTTAAAGACATAGACTATACAAAAAGAGCATAATTCATCAATTGTCTTTCCTTCGACCTCAGACTATTAGATAATTATTTACTTTTTTTATTTCAAACGTATTGTTAAAACTTTTTTGCTTGGTTATTTCGTAACCTCACTAAAGTGGCATACTTCTAAGAATGAATTATTGATACGTTTTTTCTACACGTGGTCTATCTATACTAGTTTTTTGGTCCAAATCGACGTATTTTTCTTTATACAAAATTGTTTTTATAATTAAGACTATATTGTGCTTATATAGTTTTTATTAACAAGAAGAGTAATTGATTATTTTGAATATTTTCCTGTTGTATCGACGAATAACCAGTTCTAGATCCATAATATTTGGGAGTTGTGAATTTTATATTAAAAGTAAAATATAATTCATCTATGGTAATAGTACCATAAGATAGGACATAGAGGAAGAGGATATACATTTTATTATAGTTTTTAGAGAAAAACTAGAGAAACTAGAGAGAAACTCTTTATTTTAAAGCCTTCCCTCTCCTTCGAATCGCTTTTTTACTTAATTATACTTAATTATATTCTAACCTAAATAATTAATATAACAGAATAAAGAATAAAGAATAAAGAAAATATTATAAAAATAGTCTATCTTCAACATTATATAAGATATGGGAAACCATTCTCTAAAATGTTTACTTCATAGGTTGACAGTACTAATACATCACTGAGTCAGCTCTATATGCTCGCTTCACGTATAATACGGCTTGTATATAAAAATGACAATATCTAAGCTTTCTTTTCGTAATTTTACGCTTCAGTTTTTTGCAATCAGTCCTTGTAGTGGCAGCAGCAAAATAAAATTTGATAGAAAAAATGTATTATAAAATAAAAAAAATAAAAAATAAAAATAAAAATGTTTATTGTTCGGACAACACACGATCCATATATGTATTTAATATTTTTTCGTTATTTAAAGGCAAAAATGTGTAAAAGTTGGGCAGAAAAGGGTTGCTATATGCGGGATACGCAGAAAGCGCTTTTTAATTTATTAGTAAAAGCTTTATGTTAGAAGATAATTATTTGTTGTATAGTTTATTTCATATAGTATTATTAATATAATATATGTGGAATCGTAGTTCCTATTACAGCAGGCTTAAATTATTTTTTGAGTACTTGTTTGTATTTAAAAAATATGCAAAAATATTATTGTGTTCTCGTTTGTGTATTCCGAAATTTCTGTTTCAACTTTCATGTTTTTTATTCTGACCTTACTTGAAGTAAACTATTCATATATGTGAATAGAAACGTATATAATAGCGAATTCTTGATCGAAGAGGTTGATTTCTATTACTTTTTATAAGCAATATACAAGTTTTATATAAATAAAGTAACTTCGAACGTACACGACATATTAAATATATGAGGTAGTAACAAAATACGTATTTTACCTACAATTATATAAGAAATATTCATAACTTGATTATGTTTGTTCCATGTAGACTTTTATTTGTTTTGTAATATAATCGAATATGCTGATATTGTTAAGTTAAAATATTTTTACCTGATAGCGTGACTAAAAGGAGAGTAATGTGTTTAACAGTCTATGTATGTGTGTCGTTGTAGAGACCAAACGGGTTGACCTATTTTGATGATTCTAACGTCAATCGATTTGTCTCAACCTTGTGAGTATAATGAAAGATATGACTATAGTTTCTTCATTCATCACAGCCACAACCACACGTCTTTGTGAAAATGAAAAAAATAATCTTTGAATAGATGTTCAGAAATAATCTAATGCTTAAATCAATTAAATCTTCAAGGAATTCCCGTGTAAGATAAAATGGGTTGCGGATGCTAATTCTTCTATTTTAATAAATATATACGATTTATTTGTGTCTGTTGATTATAAAATTATTTCTATGGTATAATTCAATATTACTGAATCGGCAAAATTCTAAACGACAGAACTTTTTGTCTTTTCAGTTTTTTATAGCGCTGATTTTTTTTATTCTTTCTGGTTACTAAAGAAATTAGCTTATTTCATATTAATTACTAAAATAAGACATATTTTTTCATATTATTTTGCTAACTCTACATCATCAATTAGCAGAGGGTGTGTGACGTAGACAAATAGTACCATACGCCGCACCTGTTGAACGCAGCATTAGTACCTGTCACTGACAGCTCCCAAGCAATCAATTTGAGTATTTCGTCACCTTCCTTACTTGAGATTTTGTGAAAGAGTTTGCCAAGGTGTTCATGGAAAATATATTTAGACCAACTTTAAGATTTTTTTAATGGAATTTACTCTTTTTTTTAGCTTCACTATGTATTTTGCAGATAGTAGGGTAGAGGGAAACTAGTGTTAAAATACTCCGTTCCCCACTTTCGCTACATTGTGGAAGTTCCAGTTCAGTTTTTCAGTTACCTAAAAAACTAAACTATGCTCGTACTTCACGATAGCTAACTTTCAAAATAATAATAACAACTTTTCAGCTAGCTTTCTCCGAAAGAAGTAACACGAGAGTTTCGCTTTTAATTAAAAATAATGTTTATTTTCTATAAGAATATAGTTTACATATTATATGTACATAATAATGATGTCTCAATTAACAATTCTTTTACACTGAAATAAATCAAATCAATCTCCTTCACGCTGCATCCCGCATGCAGCAGGATAGGCAGAGGGGATTCCACTTACCATTTTTCGCCGATTTCCGGATGCATTGCGTGTTGAATGGCGGAATACAACGCCGCACTTTGCCTCGATATCATAGTGAAGAAATATTTTCAATATAAATTTAAATAAATATTTAATTTCCTCGTGAGGATCGAACTCACAACCTGTCTCGCTTATAGTCAAACTTGTGTCCTTACGCCAAGACTGGTCTTTACAATTCTATTAAAGTAAAATAACAGTGTCAAATCTTATAGAGTCGTTATATCGAGAGCAAACTGAGCATTAATATGCAAAGACTCTACTGTACATAGACGCTAATTAAAACTGCGGTGAATGGTGGAATAATTTCATTAGAAATTTAAAATATTTTCATTTCGATGCGAGATGATAAATATATACGAAGTAAATCAGAAGAATGCTACTTAGGATTGAACCTGTGACCTAAAAATGTAATTTAATGTTTGAAATAAAAAAAAATATATATATTTTTATTTTATCGCTCTGGTAAGATGATAAAACGAGGCGTTAAGTTACGCTATTTTTTTTATATGATTTCTCAGTTTTTTCTTATTTATTTATCCGCGAAAAGTAAAACCACGGATTCAGCTTATAAAAGTAGCTCTATTTTTCAAAAAGTATCATACAGTTTGTCGGCCATTAAGTTGAGAGTAGAATAATGCATGAAATAAAAATATATATATTTTGATTTTATCGCTCTGGTAAGAAGATAAAACGAGGCGTTAAGTTACGCTATTTTTTTTATATAATTTCTCAGTTTATTCCTATTTATTTATCCGCGAAAAGTAAAACCACATATTCAGCTTTTAAAAGTAGCTGTATTTTCCAAAAGTATCATACAGTTTGTCGGCCATTACGTTGAGAGTAGAATAATGCATGAAATAAAAATATATATATTTTGATTTTATCGCTCTGGTAAGAAGATAAAACGAGGCGTTAAGTTCCGCTATTTTTTTATATAATTTCTCAGTTTATTCCTATTTATTTATCCGCGAAAAATAAAGCCAAGGATTCAGCTTACAAAAGTAGCTGTATTTTCAAAAAGTATCATACAGTTTGTCGGCCATTACGTTAAGAGTATAGTAATGCAATACAACAAATATCTCTCGTAGAGAAACATTCTTTTCTCTACATTTTACAAGAAATAATGATGATATCGTGACTGTTGAAAACGACAAAACCCAGCGACTTACTACACTGGGGCTAGGAAAGCTAACAATTTATTTTAAAATTCTGTAAAAGAAAAGGATAACAGACTAGATCAGAGACCTAAAGATAGGGACACCTTTTTTATTAAATGGGCATGAAATGTCTAACTGAACACGTGATCGGTTCCATATTTCCTTTATCCGGAATTCGGTGGAATGAGGGAACGGAGTGCCTTAACACTACATTTCCACCACTTTACGTTACGCCATTGAATATCTAAATGCAATTCAAGATTGAGCGCAGTGCTAAGTTCCACCATACAACGTGCAATATCCCGAAAACTGGAAGGTGCGAGAAGGAACAGAGTGTATTAACACTAGGTTTTCACTGCCTATCCTACTTTATTAAAAAAAGAGTGATATATTACCATATCTTCTTCGGCTCATAAAATACAGAAGATGCTTCAAGACAAACCTAATGTTTAACTTAAAACTCTATTATGTGTGCTTATAGTTTATACTCTGGAACTATTGAACTATTAAATGTTACATATTACTTAGGTTTGATATAACGAACAAGACTTTAACCTCATTACTTCTGATAGAACGCCTTTGATTAAAATGATTAATTTAGTTGATTAATTAGAGACAAGGTTATATTGGTAAAAGGGCATGTATCTTTTATATTATTATTTAATATTTTTTATAGTTTCCTACGAGAAAACCAAGTGGT
Source organism: Heliconius cydno galanthus (assembly GCA_036379175.1). Lineage (NCBI taxonomy): Eukaryota > Metazoa > Arthropoda > Insecta > Lepidoptera > Nymphalidae > Heliconius > Heliconius cydno. Next base: position 243,041 of record JAKRZM010000821.1, on the reverse strand, counting down.
AAAATATTCCGTTCTCTATTTATATGATAACTTTGGCCTAGCTTTTATAATAATATTTTTTTAGCTTCACGCAGTGTTCCGCACGTAGCGGAATAGGCAGAGGGAACCTGGGAATCTAGTCTTGAGACATTCCATTCCGATTAGGACATTTCCGTTCCCCCTTAGCGCCGTATTCTGGAAGCTTTCCGTGTTGAGTAGTGCAAATCTCAAAGCAGCGCTTTACCTCGTTACCAAAGCAAGGAAAATAAATATATTACTTATTTCATTCCCTCAAGTGGGAATCGAATCCACAACAGCCTTATTAATATTAAATGTGTAAAATATTTTTCATGCAAATGTATTTTTTACTTAAAATAAGTACTAGAGAGAACTTTATCTTTAATTCTCCAAAAAACTAAACTACAGCTGGCTTATTCGTGGTAACGAAACACTCGTAAGACAGATATGACTAACAAGGTGCTCAGCGTAATTTATTTTTCGCATCCTCTGAGAGGACTTCAGGGAGAGACTGCGGTAATAGATTCAAGAGTTGAAGTCACAGGCTCTAACGAATGCGAATTCAATTTGCCACTTCTGTGTTTACTTTTTTTAGTCTTTGAAGGCACGTTTTTTGTTATCTTTTCGTATTTTTCACAAAAATAACTAAAATAAGATCTCATTTTGCTTAAAATTGCAATATCTCAATTCGGGCATTTGGTAGAGTATAGTATCTTCACACTTCAATCCCTTTGTCTATCCCGCTATGCGGGATACAGCGTGAAACTATTCCTTTTTATCATGAACTTACTCTTATCACGCTAAACAAAGTAAAATTTAAACATTATCATAAAGGTCATCGACCGTTATCGGTGTTACGGCCGTGACCTCAGCTTAATACGCTCGTTAGCAGCTCTACTTTCATTTCTTTTCGAAGTATCCATAATATTTATTCATATCTTCAATAACTTAGAATTACAATATTTTCTTTAGGTATTTTGCACGATATTTAACGTAGAAGAGGGCTTAGTGGTATATTATTCTGCTCTCCACTTTTAGTTTAATTTAAAGACGTTTTGTATTAGCTAGCAAAAAATAATACTAAAAATTACTAAAAAAACATTTCGAAATAGAATTGATAGATATGGCGTCTGCAGTTGATACAAAAAAAACAGTTTCAGGCTTTTTCAGGAAGTGGTGGTGGTGTGGAGTAAAGGAACCCACAACCCTCGTTTTAGTCACAGGATATTCCACATCACCACGACAGTACGACTAAATAAAAAGGGATTCCATTCAATTTTCACTAAATATAATTTTAAAATGATAGACTTAAATATTAAATAAAGCAAATGACAGCAAAGAATATTTAAAGTAATTAAAATGTTCTTAGTTCTTTATGTTAATGTTAATGTAATGAAATTAAGATGAGTTCGAGTTCGAGTGAAGTTAAAAGTGGAGCAAACTGTTATATTCAGTGGCTTACTTACAATTTAAGAACTTTCTCTTTGAGAAGTCTCCAACTGGCTGTGCACAATATTTTTTTTTGTGTTAAAATACCGGAAATTTATATA
>JAKRZM010000821.1:228428-239989 GCA_036379175.1 Heliconius cydno galanthus | reverse complement strand
CGGAATTTCTATTTACAGAAACAAGTGAATTAAATTGAAAAAGTAAAGAAATATTACAATTTAATTCAATATTCTATATATGTATGTACATATTTCTTTCATTACCAATAAAACAATATTCATAAACAAAAGTTAAACATACACAAGTCCCCAAATTAGGGTAAACTTACCCCATACAATATTTACGAGTAAAAAACCAATTACAAACACATTATAGTAGTTTTTCTATCAAGCCAAAGTTTCTGCTAACTTTGTCCAAGTTGGCAGAAGTCCGAGCACTTGTCGGTTCTACTTGCGAAGGCTCTACTAGGCTTTGTAAACAATGAGTTCAGTTGTAATTTGAATAGCTAAGTTGCTGAAATATCTGTAATAATATTGCTTTCTGAGGCCAGTCTTGGCGCAGGGGCGACTGGTTGTCCGTTCGATCCCCACTGATTGATGAAATATTTATTTAATTTATATTTTCATTCTGGTGTTCCGTCAGTCAATAAGCAAGACAGAGCATTGCGTGAACTCAACATCCAGACTCAGAGAATAGTAGGAAACGAAGTATCTTAACACTAGGTTCCCTCTAGGTACCCTCCGAGGGACCCTGCTAAATGCGGTATACAGCGTGAAGAGAAAATATTTTTTTTCAACCACATCAACTCTTCACAGTTTTATGATAAGAATAAGTAGACTATTTAAAATAAAAAATAGAATTCTGAAAAAAGCTGCCTTTCTCTATCATTTACATTAATATATAGGTTTTTAGGTAAAATCGATAATTTTTTCTTTATTTCGAGTGAAATTTTTAGGAGAGTTAAAAGTCTTAACTTATTTTTGATCTATTGACAAAGTTAAAAACTAAAATATTTCACCTGACTTGTGACAAATGCAGATGAAAAATCCATTATGTAAAGTAGAAGTCAGTTTGAAAAGGATTTAAATTCTTTGTTCAAAAGTTTGTATAAAAAATTAAATTAGGTTCATCCCTTAATTCGCACAGCACGATAGGCACCTAGTGATAAGACACTCCGTTCCCCATATTCCGCCGAATTCTGGAGGCATTGTATCGACAACCAGATCTAAGAAGTAAAAATATAATTTAAATAAATATTTTATTTCCTCGAATGGGAATCGAACCCGTAACATGTCGCGTTTTACAAACTTGTGCCCCTTCCCCACGACTGGCTTCTAAAATATCGTTTATATTTTGTCTCGATTTTGGCAATTCAATCATAGCACTGCCTTAAAAAAATTGTAAGCTCTATAAAAGCTACCTGGTTTCGTTATTTATAGCCCAATCAACGTTCTCTTGAATAATATTCACATCGTAATCTAATTTCTAACGTCTAGAATAACATATTCTAAAATGTCCGAAAATGTTTAAAAGTTTCTTATCTTTTTAGTGCAATTTTTTATATGGTAATTACAATTTTTTTAAAAATAATACAAATCTATTTTTCGATTTAAGTTCTCATGGGAATGATAGTTGAAGCTTATTCAAAAATACAGATATTGTTAAACGAATTTCAATATAAATGCTGTGATCATGTTAGCTATAGCATGACATAAAAATAGTACAGCTTTCAACGTACGTCGTACGTCTAAATCCCAGGACACTGTTTCTATTTCAATTAAGTATATACCGCTTTTTTTCGATTTACTATGGAAAAATATTAAATAGAGAGAGATTTTAGATAATATGTCAAATAACTATGCATAAATGCATAAAGATTTTAGATTTATTTAGATTTTTCAGCTCGACGCTGTATATAGCAAAGGGGACATATGGCTTATGAGACTCCGTTTCCCACTTTCTACCGAATTTTCGATTCATGGCGTGCTGAGTGACGATACTCAACGCCGTGCTATACCTTGAATTTATTTGTTCTTTAACAAAAATATATTTATATCACCAGAGTCTAGGTTTTCTTTGATATTTACATATAAACATATAGAAATGCTTCAACAAAAATCATAGAGAAGCATATATATTTAGAAACGTCAAAAGAACCTCACATAATATAAGCAATCAAATGAATTAGCAGATTTTTAATTAAAATTTATAGAAATTATCAATCATTTTATCTCAGCCAATAATTCACGTTTTCTCATAGCAGATAGGTTTATTCAGAAATGCTAAACCTGACGTATTTAAAACCAGTTCTAGTATTAATTGCAGTTTCTTTCTAGATAAATATGTATTGGGTTTTCATTTAATTTGTATTTTTAGCGTATATTTTAATAATTAGATAGTTATAGCTCAGTAGAGCAGGTTCTTAATGTATATGCGACGGTTTTATGTTTGATTCTTAGTTGGGGTAATGAAATACTTTGATTTCGTTGCTCTGCAGTAATAAGACAGCGCGGCGTTAGGTTCCGCCACGTTAGAAAATAGGACGCACTGCGCCTATATCACAAAGTTATATAAAGTATTAAAAGGATTAAAAAAATTAAAGGACGTTTTACAAGAAACAAAAAAAATTAAAATATTATTTCAAAAAATCTGTATAAAATAGAAAAATTGTACTAAGGGTCCGTTGCAGAATGCCGTTATTTCACACACCTTCGCTAATACTTCGTCATTTGTTAATATTCAAATCAATTTAAACTTTATTCTTTAAATACTAAATTACAATTTCCCTTGAGCCCTTCACGCGATGTCTCCATAGTATCTCCTTAGCAATGTCTCAGTTAGTTAACCTTTATAGTAATTTCGATTCTATGCTGATAGATTTAGAATTCAATTTTGTTTATTCCTTAAGATTCCCACATTTATATGGCTTTGAAACTTGATTTATTATTTTTAACCTTATTGTTTACGAGATATGGTTGAGTTTTTGTTGTTTCATAGTCGTACCGATCCGTACCAGGCGCTGCGCAGGAGTCGAGTACAGTTACAATTTACAAATAGCTTTTGTGTATAGATCGTTGAATGTGTGTAGTTTTTCTTTAGTATGAACATTACCTTACTGTTTGGGTTTTGTGTTAGTTTAGAAACCATGGTTTTAAAAATTATATTTTATATGTATTTTCCTCATTTTTTGTTATTTTTAATTAAAGATTAATGTATATTAGTTAGAATTGTTTTCGTATTTATGGAAGACAAACCGCGGCATTGAGTTACGCCTATCTAATAGTGATTTTTTTCTTAATTAAACACTGCAGAGATATGGTCGTACCTTATTTTGTCTTTTTCTATTTCGCAATCTAGGCTTAGAACTAAATTCAATTTTCTCTCAGTATATAATTCTTAAGAGAGTTCAGGTTTTTGTATTGCGTTTTTCCAAATAGAGTTATTATAACCTGTCTTTGCTTGCCGGTAATACGAAAACTGTACAAAAGTAAAGAATGTTCGAGAAAGTTATTTTTATTACAGTTAGGTAGTAGGTTAGGTACTGTATATCGAGTTTTTAAAGAATTCGGCAGAATATAGTGTGAATAACGGTATTGTTCTCGAACGGAAGTAATCTGTTAAGTATCACAAATCCACATTTCGCGGCACCGAACTGGTTATATTATTAAAATACGGAATGATTTTTTTTTACACACTCGCATATATTATATTTGTGAAACTTTTCGACGTTAATACGTCACTATGTTTTTTTAGCTTCACGTTATATTTAGAATTTGGGTGAGCAAAAGGAACCTAGTGTTAATTCCGTTCCTCATTTTTCTTGTCAACTTATCACGATCCTTTTGTCTTGTTACCAGAGCGAGGAAATGCATGAGAAATGCATGCATTGAGCATGAAAAGGCTGAGCTATGCTACCGAATGGGAATCGAACTCACAACTACCGCACTTACTGCGAAGCACACTAACATCATACATATTTTTTTATAAAATATATTTTTGCATAAAGCTTCCCGGCTAGTATATTTAAATATGTCAAATGAAAAGAAAAGTTTGAGTTGTCGCCAAATATTCTTTTATTTTCATTATATGATCTAGATATTCACTCAAGGGAAAGAAACCACGAAATGCCACGAAAGTAGAGAACGGAGTGTCTTAACATTAGGTTCCTTCCTACCAAACTATGCGCGGGATAAAGCGTGAAGCTGATTTATTTTACACCATCAAGTAAGAGCTGACATGACATACCCTTCTGCCGTTGGGCTTGCAAGGTAACGTGACCTCCACCGTCCGTACCGCATAAGTTAACCGCTTTAATTAAATCCGCAACCCGCTTTGTCTTCATAAACACTATCTTAGGGTTGCTATAGGGCTTTCTAGTTGAATTTATTTTTTTAATAACTAAAGATATAGAGAAATGTGGGTAGTGTAAAAATGAGCTTATAAATTCATCCTTCGTACATTCGTTCATTACATACAATCACTCATACATACATACATTGTATGTATTGTTACTAGTATAAACAGAGAAAGACAACACTCGGCGATCACACGTCGTTGTTACGAAAGACACCGGGGAGAGTCGGTTTGTTAAACTACCAACATGGCTGGTTGGTTATTCTCCTCTCTCCACTGAGTGAGGCCTAGATCCCAAAGATTATATTTACAGTAAAATATAGACTCTACAGGTAGTTCTGCAAGCAATGAATAACTGCAATCCCTTCTCGCGTTGTTTATATTTTTAAATTTTTCATAAGCCTCACCGAAGGTACTTTTAATTTTTTTTTATAAAAATTAGAAAATTAAATAACAATTTCAAGTAGTGTTATTTTTTTAATTCATTTTTGTGTGCATTCAACTAAATAATCTCTTCAGCTTCATAATATTGGTAGGAAGGCTTATACAACGAAGAAGTCCCAGTTAATGATCGTCGTAATCCAAACATATTCGTATTTATTTAGTTCTTTTTTTCCCACATGTGGTAGGATAAGCAGAGAGAGCCTAGTGTTAAGACACTCCACTTCTCACTTTATTGGATGACGGAACTTAACTCCGCGCTTTGCTACTAGAGCGAAGAAATGATAATAATAAATATTTGATTTTCTTTTCTGGAAATCGAATTCTCAACCTCGCGTTTAGCACAACTGACCTCAAGTATATTATTCGTACATCTAGTTCAATAGTAATTGTTCCATTCTACTGTCAACTCAATATATTTCACGGCAATAACGTATAGTTTAAATATCAAATAGCGCCCACGTAACCTTTTATAAAGGGATTGCTTGGAAATAAGGATTAAAGCAATATATATATGAGACGTACCAAATTGTTTGTGATGTTAATGAAAATATTTCATTAACTTCTCTATTTTAGTTTTCATTAGAATTAGAAATTGAGAATTTAATATTATACGAGTATTATACTAGTAGCCGAAACGAGGCTTCGCCCGCTTAAATTTATTGTTGTCTTATAAATAGAAAATCTTCACATAAATTGTAGTCTATATTTTATCATGATGTACATATATGCAAAGATATATAAAGTTTCATCTAAATCAGTTCAGTAGTATTTGAGTAAAACTGGGACATACATCCATCCTCACTAACTTTCAAGTTTATAATATTAGTAGGTTTATATTATATTCACATTTATACCGTGATTTTTGTAACTATGTAATAAAATCCAAGAAAGAATCCAAGAGAGAAAGAGAGTTGTATCATCATGAAATTTTACAGTTATGTGTAGCATTAGCATGGATCATCGAGCTGGTGTGACGATGGAGTCAGGACCCGAATGGCAGAACTCTTTTTTTTTCTTTTTTCATTTTAGTGCACGGTAAACGGTTTTGAGTTTTCTTTTAAGCCATGTTCTTTATTAAAAGAGCAAAAACGCAGTATGTAAATGTAATAATTTATCTACATAGGAATACACGGTATTCTTGATTCCTCACTGTTATATAGAAACCACACAATTTTCTATAAGATTAAGAATAGTCTAATATACTAATATTATTAAGTGTTTGTTAGGTACACTGCGATGATCTCAGGAATTCAAATTGAAAAATATTTTTGTATTTGGTTGCCCATTTGTTGGGGAAGGCTATATATATACTATACTACTTAACTCACATTTTACCAACTATTTTCAAATGAAAATTCATTTAAAAGTAGGGAAAAGCCGCAGTTAAAAGCTAGTATATTAAATAGTTAAGTGTTGAGTGACAACCATAACTCTAGTTCATTATGCGTCCCACACGGACATATGACACAATTGTCTCAGATAAAGTTATACCCTTCATTAAGCTACAGCAAATTGAGGTGTTAATTACATTAACTATGCAAATAGGGTGTGGGGTTCGATTCCGGCTTTGTGTTTGCGATTATTGAATTATAGAGGTAGTATTAGCCTTTGTTTTAAACAAGGTATATCATTAATGGTTAGTTAGTACAATTCAGTTTTATTCCATTTGTAGACTTTAAGATTTAAAATAGAAAATTCTTTTTTTTGAAAGAATTTTGGGAAATCCTTTTCTAGGCCTTTATGTATAAATCGGTTCCTATTCTGACATCGATCTTAAGATGACGTTTTCATTTATAGATTTATAGAAAAAAACGGCATCTCTAGCTGAAGCCGAAAGTAAAAACAATAAATAATTGTGCAACAAATATTCATTTTAAATTTAAAAAAAAACATTCTTTTACATTTTTTTAATTTAAATTGATATTTAAAATCAGATTGCTACTGCAACCTCAGCAATGAAGCAATGATATCCTTTTAGATATCCATCGCATAATGTAAATAGCTCCACTGAAATGAGATACGGTTAATGATAGTAAAGGATCGGCAAAATATGTTTAAAATTGTATTGATTTTTAAATACAATGAGGTTTTTAGCTTTACGCTGTATTTTGTCTATAGTCTATAGAGGAGAATGGAATATTTAAGCACTAGGTTCCTTTTATTAACCATGTTGAATTCAAAATATCCACAAAATTAAAATGAGGACCGGAGTGACTAAACACTAGGTTCCCTCTGCATATCCTGCTATATTTTAACCGACTTCTGTTAAAGAAGGTAATTCGACTGTATTTTTTTCATGTTTGTGATTTCAGAACTTTGGACTGGGTGAATCGATTTTGATGATTATTTTTTTATTTGAAAGGTGGTACTTCCCGTGTGGTCCCATTTCCCTTTAATTTGGTCCAGTTTGGATAATGTTATCCGTGAGAAAATCACATAAGTCTTAATTGTGCAAAGCTTACTGTTTGAAGACCGTTTCTTTTTTTTATTGAAAATTATTATTAGATAATTCATACATATTTTAAATACATTTGAATTATTCGACCTTTAGCGACAATTAGTAATAACGCCATTTATTCAGATGTTCAGTAATGAGCGTGTAATTTATACTGACATTGGATCCGTATGTAATATTTACTTGAAAACATTTTGAAGTATATCACATATGTATATATTTATATTATAAAAATAATTGTTATAATTTAGATATTAAAGTAAATTAGGGTATATATGAAACTAATTAAACTATAGTGCTATTTGACAAATTTACTAAAAATTATAAAAAATTGAACCAGATTGCTATGTAAAATTAATAAAACATTAACAAGAAAATCTGCGAGTAAACAATCATTCATCCTCAGTTTTCTTATATTCTGATTTCACCTTAAGAAGATTTTGTTTCTTTGAACACAATCTAAATTCATCAACCTCAAAAGAACCTGAACATCAAAAGGTCGTCAAAATTATTTAAAGGTTGTGGCCATGCCCGCATTGCCCTAGAACATCAATAAAAAAATAAAAACAGAAACTTACAAAGGAAAATAAAAAAACTAAACTATTAAAATACCTTATATTTATACGTTAACAAAAATTAATACAACATTCTCTAAATGTCGGTACGAGTTTCAGTAGGTGAGGCACCGAGATATTTTCATTAGCGGGTAGGGAATGCAATTACAGGTGCTTTCGTACCTACCCTCATTATGTATAATAATACGTCTACATTTATATGTATGTAGACAGCCTTAGACCTTTGTGGTATATACTATAGACTATTATAGTTTGTGACCCTAATGAGTGTAGGTTCGATTCCCGTTTTTGATGTTTAATAATGCTAGTTGATTTAATTAATGGATAAAGTCATAAATAATATACGTATATATTCCTACAGGAGTAAAATTAGGACTAAAACTGAAAAAGCTTTACTTTGTTAAATTGTAATAATATAGCTTTATATAAAGCATTGCTAAGTTAACCTAACATTTAGTAAGAGTGATTTATCACTATATTCCGCCCATTAAGACTCTCCATGGCGGCGGAACCTACGTCAGACAAGTAGATTGACATATTCAGACCGGGAAAGATGGAGGTCAAAACAACTATGTACTTATATGTATATGCGTTTGTTTTTTTTTTCTATTGTCATTTCCTCGGTCGGGGATGTCAGGGGAAAGGAGTGTTTTTACACTACACTACACTACACTACACTACAGTTTTTTTCTAACCTACCTTGCTATATGCGGGACACAGCAAGAAGTTAAAGAAAATAAAAAGATAATAACAGCAACTTACAGTAATAGTTACGGTTGCCATATTAAAATGTTTTCACAAAAAGCCTGAAAGTTTATATAAATGTAAAAGCTTACATATGTAAAAACGTACCTGAAAAATTCTCCACTTCACCAATATGTATCTTGTTCATACATTTTCACACAAAATTTTCTGTTATTTCCATATTTTGCAGTGAAAATTTTCAGGTATATCTTTCATTTGAAATTCATAGGAATAAAACGCTTTCCCTAGAGAACTGCAAATTTCAACTGAACTGAAAATAGTAGCAATTGTCTTATAAAATATACAAAAAAAATATATCGGATTAGGGCGAGGTCGTCGTGACGTAGTGGTACAGTAGGTAAACGCAATGGCTGTGGATTCGATTCCCATTTAGGGAAATATTTTCACTTTTCCGTTTTTAGTGTGATCTGGAAAATTTGACTTTGGGCCCGTGAGTGTGGTAGTGTGTTTATATATAAGAATGTTGAACTCTATATGATTGTATAAATATATGTAAATATGTGTGCACAGGTGTAAATGTATGTTCACATTTATGTGTATGTGTGTACATGTGTGGGTGTGTGATTATATATGTGAATGTGTGATATATACAATCAATATAAATGGATCTTCCAAACAATAATTGAATGGCATATTGGTAAATTTAATAATTTCTAAAATATATTTAAAATAGAAAAATTATAATTTTATTATACTCTTCTTTTAAATAAATAATTAAAAATACAACTTTTAATTAAAAACTCGTTGAGAATGAAATAAACAAAATTCTGCCTGTAAAGTGGCAAGACAACAGCTAAAATCTCGTCCGCTCTCAAATTAAAAGAACTTCTGACAAATTTAGACCCTGCTTAAGGAGTGGCGGAAGTGCTCGAAAGCATAACAGAATATAATAAACAATAAAAAACCATATTAAATAAATCAGCTTCAGGCTGTACCCCGCATATAGCAAAATAGGTAGAGGGAACCTAGTGTTAAAACACTCCGTTCCACACTTCCATCTTAACATCTTTACTTTGAAAACGGCGTCTTGCATTCCTCTTTACCCTTTATAAAAACCTTTATTTACTGCTGTCACTTGCATAATACTAAAAGAAAGGAAGGAAAATCTCAAACAACATTTGCATCGCTAGTAACGGGGTGGTTTACCCCCAACCCTGGATAAGTGACTCATTAAAATCTCTCAGCTCACTTACTTTCGTCTCAAGGCCAAGGAACCAAGAAGTCGTTTTTACCGAAAATTATTCATAGTAAGCTAGACTTAGCTTACATGAGTGCTTAAATATTTTTTTGGTTGATTTAAATCTGCTTAAGCAAGTTGTGAAATTTATTGTTTTCCAGTTTCACTCTTTATCCTTTATGTATATAGAGGAAACTTAGTATATTATTATAAGCATTTCGTTCCCCAATTTCAATCGATTTTTCGATTTTAAATATAAACATTCCCCTGAGGGTATCTCGATCCTATTACCCACAAACATCATGTTTACAATTGGATATTATTCCATTGTTATGAGATTGTCTATGCATAATATGTCAATTAACAGAAAAAAATAATCAAAATTTAAATGGAATTCAATTGAGGCCGTCATGGCGCAGTGGTTAAGCGTGTGACTTGAGGAATAAATAATTTTCATTTTCTAACTCTGATAACAAAACCAAGCGGGGTGTTGTGGAATTCCGCTAATCATCACTCATTTGAGATGTATAGAAAACGGAGTATCTTAACACTAGGTTCCTTCTGCCTAACCTGCTATATATAGGGAACTAAGAATGTATTACAACTTTTTCCCTTAAAACAAACACTTATGTTTATTGCGATTTCTTATATATTTTAGCACAATAAAAAACACTACATACTTTCCATTACTCTTATATTATAATACAAGCTAAAAATCAATATTTCCATACAAAATTGAAAACTCGTACAGCTAAAATTTTCATTTAGTAATCACGACAGCAATTTCGAGTCGTTCCAGCGTGAAAAGCGCAGCTATAGACTATTGTGCATTCGCTGCCCGCGTCCTCGCCCGCGCTCTTGACAATGCTGGGGCGGAAGTAATTTTCTAATATTGCATACTGAGTTATGATTTAGTAATAATATGTATATGTACAGTACATATATATATATATAGAAAATTATTTGAAATTCTGTAAAGGAGTTGTCTATTCACGCTTTTTCCCGCAAAGCGGGGTGGACAGAGGGAAAAGAAAGTGTTTTAAAATTTTAAGACTCCAACCCGAGGCACCGTCTAATTTTTTAAAATATTGTGTGTTAAGTGCCGTAACTCATCGCCGTAGTGTCTTATTATTACAGCGAAAAAATGTATGAAGAATGTAACAATTGAAATAAATATGATTATTACTTCAAATGGGAATCTAACCTACAGCCATCGTGTTTCAGGAGCCAGACGTGATCACAGTTTTAGGTTCGATGTGTTTCACGAGCCAGACGTAATTTTAAAAACAAGGTTCGATTCCCACTCAGAGAAATGTTTATATACATATTTTTTTTTAATTTTCCCGGTCTGCTAGACACATACCTACAGATAGACAGACCAATCAAAATGTGATGTCTTGATCAGCTTGAAACTGTATTCCGCATGTAGCGGGGTAGCCAGAGGGAACCTAGTCTTAAGAAACTTCTGCCGAATTATTCGAATTTCGTGACGCTAATTTAATTCTTTTTAACCTTAAAAATGCATAAATATAGGAATTTTTAAAAGAAACAAACGTTTAAACAAAAGAAGGACAAACAAATTGTATTACTCATACATTCAAAACGATGTATTTAAACGTCCTTGCTCTTGACAATGGTGAAGCGGAGTTAATGACCGTGTCGCATATGAAACGTAAAACCATAACTACTCTATACAGCTAACGCCATCTATCTTTATTTTTAGGAAATTCTTATACTAATATTATAAAAGACTAGCGGACGCGCGCAGCTTCGCTTGCTTATTTAGGGGTGAATTTTAATAAACCACGAAACATGTGTTCAATGAAATATTTTTAAGAGTCTAAATTTAAAAGTTTATTAAAATCGGTGGCTGTTTAAAGATTTTTCCATACAAACTTTCAACCCCTTATTTGCACCCTTAGGGGGTGAATTCTAGAAAACGATGAAACA
>JAKRZM010000821.1:210509-221411 GCA_036379175.1 Heliconius cydno galanthus | reverse complement strand
TAAAAAATAATAGAAAGTGATGCATCACTACGTTCTTTCTGTATTTCTTCCACATTAAAAGGAATCACTGAATAAAAAAACAGATTAAAACTTGCAAATAATATGAACATTCATCCAATACTTACTATTTAGTATTTACTGACAAACACAATGCTTAATGAACGCGGATAGGAAGTAATATTCTCACGGAACCAACACACCTCGTTGCCGAGTGCTTGATTGAGTCCACATACTATTACTAATATATATATATATATCTAGATATCTTTGAGTTGTTCTTACTGTTACTTTATCCTAATTGAAGTTGCAAATGATTAAAACTAGTGCTAGTCTAAAATCTATAAAAACTAATGTTTATTTAGTTGACTACCTAATCGCCTATTAGGTCTAGTTCAAAAATTCCTTTAGTGTTTTATTGTATCAGTGTAACCCACTGTACCTGCTGTCCTGTTGTTACCTCAGGCACTTAGTATGTGTCCTGTGTCATATTATATAACTTTTAGTTATTTTAATTTTTATGTTGGAGACGAAAACGCAGTTAAAATCAAATATAACCTTTATTACAAATAAAAAAAAAATTTCTTAAACAATTTCAAAATTTTGTGGAAAATTATAAATTCTACTTTGAACTCGTTTAATTATACTAAAATATTTACCAGCTACGACCCCATAAAACATGAACGAGATACACTTATTTAATGACGTAGAGCTTATGGAGAAATTATGGCTTCCCTTCCCTAAGGCTTTGTTTCGTCGAATTTTTAATATTGTGGATTATCCATCCTTTTGTCTCTTACAACAAGGTTGATCTGTCTGTATTAGGATGGCGCTAAGCTGTTGACAGCTTTTGTATTTTACATCTACTATAATATACGTAGTGTGAGGTAAGCCATGAGGCTCAGAGGAATATGCGTGTAGACGCGACAGAATGTGGGTTCGATTCCTACGCGAGGAAGTGAAATATTTAATATTTTCATTTCTTCGCTCTGGTATCGATGCAAAGCGCGGCGTTGAGTGCCGCCACTCTACCAGTAATACCTCCAGATGTGGGTGGAAAGCGAGGTGCGGATCGTCTTAACAGTAGGCTGTCTCCCTGCTACATGTGGTATACAGCGTGAAGCTGAAAGAAAATGAGCTTGTTAAATAATTTCTTTTATTTTTTTTAGGAGTTTTTTTGATAGTTTTGGTAGAATAAGTTAATCACAGTTTGATAAGGAATACTTTTTTTTTTTATGATACCCCTACATACGTAGGGGGAGTTTAATGGCATTGCGTTTGGGACATTCTCTCTGGCTACCCAAATAGATATAAAGCGGGAAATTAAAATAACCTTTCCTTTTTGGGAAATCAAATCCCGCTAAAATCAAAAGTTTTACTCGAAATTTTAAGATAAGATACTCTATATATCTATAGCTTAAAGATTAAAAAATTAAATCAGCTTCACGCTGTATCCCGCACACAGCAGGGTAGGTAGAGAGAACCTAGTGTTAATACACTCCGTTGCTCACTTAAAGATTCCAATAGTACATTTATTTATATGCCTTTACTCACAAATACGTAAAACTTGATAAGCACGATAAAGGAGAACACAAAAAGTAACAACGCTATCAAATAGCTGTTTATATGGGAAGTGTGTGAATTACATGAGTTTAGATTCATAGAATTGCTTCAGTGGAGTGTAAGGTGCGTGATAAAACAAATGCTGCAAAATCTAATGTAGATAGAATATTGATAACATATATAGCGCTCTGGAATTTAAATTAAATGTTTATTTTTAATTTCAAATTAAAATAGTAAGATTCTATATTACATTTTAAGTATCCGCACGTTACCCCCCGGACACCCAAGGAAGCGCTGGTTGGATGTCGTGATGCAGGACATGAGAGCCAATGGTCTAACCACCGAGGAAGCAAAACAAATGCAAATTGGAGTAGGTTGAGTAGGAAGGCAGACCTTGGTAATAGCCGGGATTAATGCTAGGAGGAAGAGGAATAGAGATTTTAAGTATTCGCATATAATTAACAACCCCAGTACACCTAGAACCTTTTAAGACTCTCCGTTTTGCAATGTAAAATTTTTGAGACATTGTGTGTTAAGTGGCAAAAAAAGACAATGAAAATAATGAATTCCCCTAAGTAGGCATTGAACCCGTCACAATAACCATTACATTTACAATCAGACGAGGTGCCGCTGTGCCGGAATAATGATTGTTTACTCAAATCTTATGAGGACAAAATTAATGATATAAGGTGTTGACTTAGGCCAATATTTATAAATCGCTCTTAGATAAATAATATTTTATTTTATTTTAAACATTAATTTGTATTATAAATGTAAAATTTAATCCTCCTTTATAATTAAACTACATAAAAAAAAGTAAAAATATGGGAAGACAATTCGAAAATTACTTATTTAATTATTGCAGATATATAAAAAAATAATTTAATCAAAACTGATAGCAAGAAACTCATATAACATTTTATATTCTAAAGGCCTACAACATCAAAATTCGATCGTAAATTTCCAGGCTCGTCCAAGCTATTCTTATTTATGTGGAAATACAACGAAAGTGCGAACGTCGCTATTCCCAGATTGTGTTGTAACGTGACGTGTAAAAGTTTTGCTTCCTGGTAGTTCGAATTGATTTTAGTTTTCCAATTTATTTTTCGATATTTTGAATGGTAATAGAAACCGTAGTGACTCAGTAGAACAGCTGACTGTAAAAGCAATGCTTGTGGATTCGACTCCTATAAGGGGAAATTAAATTATGTCTTGGATTACTAACGAGATCGAGCGCGGCGTTGAAGTCCCCATTAGTACTAACAGATACTAGGCAGAAAGTGGGAAAATATAGTGTTTTGACACTGGGTTCCCTCTGGGTACCTGAACTAGAAAAATAGTTTAATGTAGGGTAAATTTGATTCAATTGCGTGTTACAATTGGGGCTTTGCTGTGTAACGTGTTATTATACAAAACGTCCGCTCTAAGCTCTTAATTCCCTAATGGCAGCGCGGCCGCGGGGTCGAGTGGGGTGACCAGTTTTAAAAACATTTACGTTTTTTGCTAAAAGATTATATGTATTTACATAATTTATTTACTTTCTTATTTTAATTTTCTCATAATTATATTTCCCGTTTGTTTAGTGGTCCCTGTTTTAAACGAAGATCGTGGATTCGATTTCTAGTCAATGAATGTTTAAGAGTATGTTTTAATTTCAATATAATAAAGGAATTCTACAGTTTTTTACAACACAGAATTGCATCATCTAATGCCACTAAATGAGGAGAGCAGAAATGTGTCACATATATAAAAAATGCCTATTTTTCTTTTTAGGGGGAACAGAAATTATAATGATATATTTTTAGCAGTTTTTTTAAGCATGGAACCTATTGTTAAAACACTCCGTTTCCCCTACCGGAAGATATGACTATACATTCCGCCTTTATGTAAGAGAATTCCATAAGGTGAGAGAAATTAATACTATCCCATACGTTTAATAAAGTGAGGTTCATATAAATGTTAATGATTTAATTACGTACGTACGGTGGAGGTTTAATGGATTAGCTCTAGTTGGTCCGGACTCCGGAGCGAGCGACGGTATGGACACTGTAGTAATATACATTTTCTATGTAAAATTTACTTGAAATAAGTAAAATTGGGGGCCAGCCGTGGCGCAGGGGTCCAAGTGTATGACTATAAACACTACGGGTTTTGGGTTCAAGGAAATGAAATATTTAATATTTTCATTTCTTCGATCTGGTGTCGAGGGTAAGCGCGGCGTTGAGTTTTGTCACTCAACACCAAATGCCTCCAGAACTCGGCAAGAAATGGGGAAAGGAGTGTCGTAACACTAGGCTTCCTCTGCTTTCTTGCTGTATTATAAGCTGATTTTTTTAGTAGTAGTAGTAATTTTTTATATATATTCAAAATGATATTTTATATGAAAAACACTTTAAAATATTATAAAATCTTCCCATTCTCTTTCCACCCATCTCGAACCTCGCATGTTATATGACGGTACACAATGCACTGCACAGCTTATATACGACAGTTTTATATTCGATATAAATGATAGTGCTATAAATTTCTATTGTACGTTTAAATAAACATTATTTCATAAATTATTTTTAAGGAATAATAAAAGGAGAAAATTAAGTTTCTATTTGATTTAGCTTCCGCCGTATTTACATACCTACTACGTTCTGAACGCACCAGCAGAGCGAGGAGATGAAATAATCAATTGCCCCGAATGGAAATCGAACCCGTAACCTTAACCAATATACCAACATATATATCCATACATACCAACATATATATTTGTGAGAAAGTTCAAGCGTACTTACAAGATATTGAGACCACGTACGTACAAATGATTGAAAAGAAGTCCGTAGAATACTTTCGAAAGTAGGATTGAATTTCTATGAAGTTAAGTACACGGGTTTTCTATCTTTTACAATTTTAGTTAAATTTATTTTTCTTCCCTATTTTAATAGGTACTCATCTCTCTTTTTTATGCGGAAGGTAACCTTATCTAGGTTACCTCTCCGTTCTCTACTTTCCGTATATGTGTTAGTGATAGAACCCAAAATAGCTATAAAGGAAAAACTAAATTATTTGTGATTTATTAAGACTTGTGAAACAACCCTGTTGTGAGCGAGATACAGCGTGAAGCTGAAGCTGAAGCTAATGAAACAAGACTTGAGGAAAGGAATGAAAGAAGGATGAGGATCCCCAGAGTGCAAACATGAGCGTGTTGATGACTGTGGAACAGACATGAGAAGTACGCAGAGTCCGTAGCGCTTAACGCCTGGAAAAAATAAAAGAAATATTTTCAATATGAGAACATTATTTATTCCACTACCTTATAAGTGGTCACACCCACAGTGCCTTAGAAAGTATGTAGTAGGAACTTACTAGTTCATAATTTTTCACAAACCAATCATGATTTTTGCAAATGTAATTTAGAAAATAAACACATTGTCATATTTACAGCATTCCAGAACCTCACTGGCATGAAAGCCCTTCAGCTCTAACTTATCACATGTAAATCTTCGATTTAATGTATTTTAAACTTTATTGTATAAGGAATAAGGTATATTTTCATGTTTTTTTGAGAGATATTTCAGAAGAGCGGTATAATTTCATGAATATTAAATTTTATAAGCGACAGGGCTCAATAAAAAGTTGACGTGCGAATGTTTTAGATTTCTTTGTTGTTTGCTCCATGTAGAAACAGTACTGTGGGTTGTAATTTTTTTAATGCAACTTTTTAGTGTGTAAATTTTACGTCATTATAATCGCTTAGTGGAGACATTTTAAATATTTCTAGGGTTCCGTTATTTATAAGGAACGAAGGAACCCTTATAGGATCTTTTTGTTGTCCGCCTATCGGTCTGTCAATTCCATTTGTCTCAAGATCGCAAGGACACATACCCATATATCACATAAAAAAATAAGCTTCTAAGTCAACGCAATCAAAAGATTTAGCTATTTTTTAATCACCGCGGAATCAAAATCTATATATATTGTACTAACCCTGGACCTACAGTTCCAAAAGGCGAGGGTTCAAATACCGCTATGTAATTTTTTATGCTTAGAAATTGTAATGATTTTTTAATATATTTATATATATGAACTTCACACTGTATCTCGCATACAGCAGGATAGGCAGAGAGAACCTAGTGCTAAAACACTTCGTTCCCCACTTTCCACCAAATTCTCGATTGAATTAATATTTTTATAATTAATAAAATTTACTTTTGTTACAGGTAAGAAAATTCTCTCAAAACTTCGTGGAATTGAATACACGTACTATGTATGTAAGTAATTGTTAAAGAGCTTTTTTATTAATTTACTTAAATATATTATATATCATAAGTGGTGTAATTCGATTATTTAATATGTAATCCGTACCGTATTTTAAACGTACCTATCCTAAAAATAGATAATATTTTTTTTATTTCAGAAATAATGAAAAATAGTTAAAGTCAAGTTACTTGTTAACATGAAAACAAGCTTTGACGATGTTTGTTTTGTACAAATCGAATATTCATATACGTGTTCTAGATAGCTAAATAAGCGGTTAATCTCTTTGAGATCTGTCTTTGAGAGTAAGTTTATATATATGTATAACGAAAACAATATAGGTATATGTTTAGAATCAGCTATTACAATTTGAGAGACCTCAATTTTTTTATCCCGCATATAGGAGGGTAGGCAGAAGGAAGCTGGTATTTTATTATTATTTAAAATTAGATATGGTCAAAAAACACTTCTAAAGCTCTCACTCATCATTCCGCTCTCCTTTTTTTAGTCTACTATGATAAATCAGTGTTTTAATTTGATTAGAATCATCTATTCCACATTTTTATTTTATTTTATTAACTTTTTTATTTTTTTATCTACGATTTAGCAATTTATGTAATGGAATGTCCTTTATTTAATTAAAGAATAAAAGACCCTCATAAGCCCTCTTAAAAGCAACTCACTAAATCAACGAGACCACCAAATATCAGCATTCCAATACAAATATCAATACACGAACGTCATATTGTTATTATTATAGTAATAATTTTCTATATTAATAGTTTTATTACAGCAATATCTATTAAAGGCACAATAAATACAATATAACGCTGTCTGGCTGCCGACATCGTGCTGTAATGTCGGTAGGGATGACATAAAATTTTATAAGACCCATCTCCTGCACCACTTCTAGACTACTGGTTTTTTTTTTAATTTCTTGATTATACGAGTTAAGTAGAAAATTTAATGATTATTATATGGAATATATACCATAATCCATTTTTGTATAAAGGAAAACTATACCTGCTTCAATAGTATCTATACTAATTTCTATACGTCTTCTCTATATTATGTCTAATATTGTAAAACTGAAGAGTTTGTTTGGTTGAATATGCTCATCTCTGGAACTAATGGTTGAAAAAATCTTTTTTCATTAAATAATCAATTTATTGACACTATACTATATATATTGAGAGACGTCGTCTGACCTTCGAAAACACAGTATCAAAGATACTGGAGGAAAGTCACGTAAAAAGCATGAGAACCCCCCAAAGGGCATGTATGAAGAGGTCGATGACAGCGGACGAGGCGAAAGAGATATGTAGAGACCGTAGCGTTTGGCGCTCCGTTCTCTTCACTACCCCGATAGGGATAAAGCGTGAAGTTAAGTATATTTGCAAAAATACAATATATGTAACAGAAACAAGAGAGTAAGAGAGCTTCTGTTGCGTATTACATATTCTAAGTTATTTCTATACGACAATGCGGGCAAAGCCGCATGAATATTTAAGTTAAATAATAAAAGAAGTATCCACTTGAGTGAAATGAGGAAGGCAGTAAATCTAAATCTATTTCTTTCAAGAATGAGAACGAAATGTTCCAGTGACGGATGGCAATATTGCCTGAACTGCATTTGCATTTCACTGTAGCTTGGAACCTAACTTACTGCACTTGATTAAAGTAGTATAGAGGTATATATATGTATATATGTAATATAATATGTATCTATATGTATGTAAGTTTATTTTAGACGTTTATATTAATTAGTGTGTTGGTCGTCGTGGCGTCGACGGTTGCGGGTTCGATCCCCACTCGATTAAATGAAATATTTATTAACGTTTATATTTCCATTTCTTCGCTCTGGTGTCGAGGCAAAGGGCGGCAATGCCTCCAGAATTCGGTAGAAAGTGGGGAACGGAGTAGGTTAGGTAGGTAGGTAGGTTCCCTCTGCCTACCCGGCTGTGTGCGGGACACCGCGTAAAGCTGATTTGATTTGATTTGGATATTGTACATCTTTTGTTGAACAAAGGCCGTATCAACGCCATACAGTTTTTCTTGGAGCAGCGGCACGCTCTGGCTGTAAACGCGACGGTTGGGGGTTCGATTGGTAGGCGTGGACTCACTCGAGGAATTAAATATTTTCATTACCTCGCTCTGATAATCAGGCAAAACGTGGCGTTGAGTTTCGCCACTTAACATTCAATATCTAAGAAGAAAATTGGGCGGAAAACGGAGAAAAGAATATCTTAACCCTCTACCTACCCTAATATATACGGGATATACCGTGAATCTATAAAAAAATATTAATTAAATAACCCTGACACTATTCTCGTATTAAAGAATATTTTCCTAACTTTAAAGTAGTTTTCAAAGGCTTACTGTTACCGATTGGATTGGGTTCGATTCTATTGCGATAATCCCGGAATTGCGGGTTTCGAAATCCCGTAATCCCGGCAAAGTGTTTGTAAACTGCACTTATTGGATTTCAGCACCTTGCACTTCTTGTTAAGACTAAGACGGTTTTATATATGTGGAAGTTTTATTAAAATTGCTTTTTTTGTTTTAGTTGTATTTAAATGCCGTCGTTGCATTGCGGCCAGGGAAGGTTCCCAGGTTCCCTCTGCTTACTCTACTATCAGCAAGAAACAGCTTGAAGCTAAAAAAAGGAAAAATATTATAATTAGTTATTACACTAACCTAATAACATGTTCAACCGATCACGGTACAAATATTTACATAAAATGAATATACCATAATATAAAGCTCATCAATAACTATTAGAAACTAATCGAGACTTCGCAATGCAAATGAAACTTCCTGTACGTAACGTCAGGTGGCAGCGATCGTTAGGGCTTCCACGTTCTAACTGTATCCTGGATCTAGGAGTCTAGACGCGTAGTGCTCCGAACTTGTATAGCGATAGAACTTCGACAAACTTTGCGAAAATCCAAAATGTATACGGAATTGCGGCTAAATAGTTGAATTTGATAGTTATTTCTGATAGTAAACTGGACGGTTGTGTGTTCGATTCTCATTCTGGCAAAAGTAAATGTAATAATTTTATTCCTTCACTCTGGCGAGCGGCGAGACACTCCGAAAACGGAGAACGGAAGTGTCTTGACGGGGACACAATATCTTTACGCTAGGTTCCCAGATTTCGTATATTTTACTAGTTTTTTTTTTCCATTAAAAGCCGTACATATACGAGTATAAAAGATATTATTGTCACAAACTTTCTATGTGACAATCGTCCCCTAATAACGCCGTGGAAGTTCCACCGCAATACAATTATATTAGCGAGTTCACTTTGAAACAACTTTTGTTATTCAATTAGATTCTTAGATCGTGATCGTTGTTATATTAACTTTTGTATTGTAAATTGTGTGTTTGTATGGGAAAATATTAAATATCTTTGGTTTTTTCAAATATATTTATCATTTTTGTATTTTTTATAATAATTTTCGTAGTCCTCTTAACTTCTTATAGACAAGAATTGAGAAAGAAGACTTAGCAATAAGTATTCTTAAGTAATATCACAAATATCATTTGACTTAAAAAGTAGGTATATGTAACAAAATATGTATTTATAATGAAACGTTTAGTATATAACTCTCCCTTAGCAGTCGGGAAAAATAAACTATAGCAAGTTAGACCAAGGGAACCTATTTGACTCATACAATAATCATTCTTATTTGTTTCTTCTATCTCTTTCTCGTATTTGCTAACTTAAGAATCAAACGCGGCTTTGCCCGCTTAAATTTATTTGTTATATTATAGCCAAATTATACAAAATCTTTACATAAATATTAGCATACGTTTTAGATGAAATTTTATAGTAATATAGTTTATACATAAAGCTATATTGCTTTAAAGGTTTATCAAAATTCGTTAAGTAGTTTTTGCATTAAAGGGAAGAAGCATCTATCTTCCATATTTCATATTGGTAACATTACTTGTATTTTTCGAAGTTTCAAAAATCATTAAAATAGGAATAAGCTGGAATAGGGAAGTTGTTGGGGGGAGAACAAAAAGCCACTGATTGTTCGCACTTTGAGTAATTTGCGAGGTCTTTAGCCTCGATCGCTTCGAATCGAACACTTTTTAAGGATGGGTGTAAATTGAAGTGACGCAGGCGTTTCATAAAGGAGTTTTTAACGAGAATTTCGTTAGTTCGTCAATTTTTTGTTTATTTTAATACTGTCTGAAATTTTAAAGCGGGCGGGCGAGTTTTAGTTATAAATTTAAGGTTTTAAATATTTTTTTAATATTTTCACCTATACAGGGTGGTGGTAACTGCATATAGGGTAAAATATTTCAAGCCCAGAACTAAAAAAAATTAAGCAAGATAACTGAACAGTTTGGATGTAGGATTTTTTTTTCATTTCACGATTTTTATCCATACCTGTATTACGAGTGACGCACACATATGCGACGTTGCCGCTTTGACAGGTAAGTGTGTGCGTGCTTATGTTATACTTTACCAATGGCGTTTTATTTTAAAACGATAATTTTATTATTATTTTTTTTGAAAAAATAACTTTTTCACTTTTGGAAATTATTTTTTTTCTGAATTATATTAGGCTTTTATAGAGTAGTTGAAATTGTGGTTTCATTTAAAGTGGTGCTGACAATTCCACCCTGTATATATTACTGAAACTTCACTGCAGAGTACCATACCCTATTCACTACATTCCGAACAATTAAATAACACCACACTTTGTCTACAGAGGCGGATAAATGAAAGAAAATAAACATAATCCTTCTTTCAAGGGAGCATCGAACCCACAACCAACGTGCTCACTTCTGGACGTCCTCTCCACGCCACGATAGCCTCGTATATTTTTTAGTTACCTTTTATAGACTAATTTCATTTCCCTGTTTATCTTATTTGAGTTTTATAATATAAGCATACCTATAAATACAAATAATGTATATTATCTAAACCTACTACGAAATATTAATAATTTAATATTACTTAAGTGGAAATTGAACCCATAACCCAGTAAGTCAACACCAAAACTAACCCAGGATTATGATTGCGTTTAAATAACATATTTGCTGCGAAGTCCGGCTTAATTTAATTTATTCATGTTCTGA
>JAKRZM010000821.1:193329-209203 GCA_036379175.1 Heliconius cydno galanthus | reverse complement strand
CGTGCCATTATAAAATCTTAATTAAGTGCCGCAAATTAAAAAAATGCAAATGTTAAACTATTTTCTTCGTTCCAACAAAAATATTTTTAAAAAGTTAAAATTGACATGTAATATAAATGTTAATTACTCCTGGCGGTGCCGGTGGTACCACGCTGGGCGCCAATTACTGCCGCGGTCAGGTGAGACGACGATCGTTAGGTTGAGAGCGGTGCTTTGCTCTGTAAAATATCATTTCTGAAATAACTGTTCTACTATGAAATTCCCTCGACAAATTACGACATGCTGAAATCGACTCGCCGTGCTAAATATGCCGTAAGTTTGTCTAATAGCTATGGTTATGAGTTCTAATACTCCTGGGGACTCTTTTATATTTATCCTTTTAACTAGTAGCAGAATAGCCAGAGAGAAATAGGACTTCATGGCGTAGTGGCATCAGCATGCGTCTGTAAACGCGACTGTTATGAGTTCGATTCTCACTTAGGGGAGTGAAATATT
This sequence comes from Heliconius cydno galanthus, assembly GCA_036379175.1. Taxonomy (NCBI): domain Eukaryota; kingdom Metazoa; phylum Arthropoda; class Insecta; order Lepidoptera; family Nymphalidae; genus Heliconius; species Heliconius cydno. The sequence continues at coordinate 208,708 of JAKRZM010000821.1, read as the reverse complement.
GAATATTTTCATGTCGCAAAACAATGCAATGCCTCGAGAATTTGATGGAAAGTGGTGAACAGAAGTGTGTTAATGGGAACAGAGTACCTTAACACTAGGTTCCCGCGTTCCCTTTGCATACCTTAGTCTGTACGAGATATAACGTGAAAGTTAAAAAAAAAATATTTTGCCATATACTCGTACATGTTTATAACCACTATTGTGCCGCAACGTCGTTTACATATTTTTTCATATCAGAATATATAGCGGTGCTTTAATTCATCTTTCCTAAACGCAGGTGCCCTAAACTACTTGTTTTAAACGCAAAAATATTGTAAACTTTGTAGTTTTAATAAAAGGTTCCATAAAGAATTTATTACAAGGAATTATTAAGCTAAACATGATTCATTATGGCGAAACGATTTTACGAGAAGCACTATAAGAAAAATATTTGAATTTTGTACAGAAGAGTAAAATGAATAAAAAGACAATGATATTTAAATAAATTTATATAATTTTTCTTACGTTCTTGTAAATCAAGAAACTCTCCGTTCTCTATTTTCACCCGGAGTCGTGACATAGCGTGTTGAGTAACAGAAATAGATGCTATATAATAATGAAAATTATTAATTCCTTCGAGTGAGAATAGAACCTATAACCAACCTGTTTACAATCAGACCCATTTACACCTACATATGCATTTACATATAAAATACTTATACAAACAAAAACAAAGAACACAATTGAATATTCCACGTAAGTAAATAATAATAAATAACGATAAATAAATATAAAATTGATATTACTGTGCAGATCAAACAGTGATATTGCGAATGACACGGCTAAAGCAAACATTTTGTGGCCACCGGCCCAAGTATTAACATAATGGGAATACGCCCGCGGCCACCATCGATCTATAATGTTTTATCTAAGGTATAACATATATATTACTATATAAGTAGTAGCATAGTATATATCTTACTGTATAAGCAGTAGTACTCTAGGTAAAATGGTAAATCCGGTTTTACCAGTTCCCATAGCGATTTTGGGAATTCCCCATAAAACTTAAAAATCGAATTTCATCTTTCTACGCCACGTTGTTTTATCTGTGCATTGTTTGTCAGTCAGGTAGAAAGAAAGAGTTGTATTTATGTACAATTCTATACTAATAAAGAGAGTAATATCTGTATGTATTGTTGACACTATATTATGCTACTTTCGACTGAATGGGATGGTAGTGGGTTCGAATATAACTAAAGTTTATAGTGGAAAAAAATTCACCATTCTTATTACTTGAAATAAGTCGGTGGGTTACGCTACTCAACATACAATGTCTAGAAAGTCGGGTGAGCCGTGGGGACCGGAATGTCTTAACAATGGGTACCCGTACCGGGTAACGGGGTGGCCGTTACGCGGGTAGAACTATTAAGCTGCTAACTGTAAAATCACTAGATTAATTTACTGACGATAACCTAGTAGATGTGTGAATATTAAGATTTTTTCTCAGTTATTCTGGGATATTGTAAACATAACCGTATATGAAGGGTGTACCGCCGCGGGCCCGTCCCGCCCTTTTTTATTTATTTCTATAAATCAAACATTTTATTAGCATAGTTTTACGTATTCGTACAGCGATAAAACGTTATATAACGAGGGTCCATCTGAGGGCAGCGCGCATTTGAATATATCTACGACCATTATTTGGCAAACGCCATTTTGCGTACATTTCTTTTGACGTTTGGAAATATAATAAGAATAGGTTGAAAATGAGTTGTATTTGTGGTATACATTTTCATTTTAACTGACTTTCAAAAAAGAGGGTTTTAGTTTAACATATACCTACCTATGCAATAATGCTGGAATTGTGTGCTTAAGTATGAGTCCATATATGATATCGTGATGATCATTTTTGTTTTAATTTAACTATATATATTAGTTGTCCTAAAGAGAAATTTCTTAAGCAACTATTACTACTGTAGTTGCTGGCTTATACCCTTTTTAAACAGAAATTCGGCGTGAAGCTGAAAAACACTAATTATCACTAAACTACGAATTCCATTTCCAACAAACACTAAGTTTTTAAGTCTAGAAGTAAACAAGCGTGGGTTTGTTCAAGTCAGAGGTAGTTAAGAAGTACGTAATTATCCATAGTTGGTACATTTTTCAGGTGGCGCTTTGTTCGTGCCGCTCTCAGCATGGTTGATTAAGTTTTAAGTACGTGGGGCTATAAAAGCTCGTTTTAATTTTTCGTATTTTTAGAGTTTTGTTCTCCATTTAAAGATTTTTCGTATTTATCGGTGGAATCCGTTACTTTTATATTTCTTCGAAACTTCATTGTTTTCATTGCCTTTATTCTTCTGTAGGAATATTATAGAGCTGAAAAGTTCTTTGATTGAATGTGCTGATCTCCGAAACTATTGAGTCGAATTAGAAAGTTGTGAAAAGTGTTAGATTATCCATTTATCGTGTCAATGTAACCCACTGTCACTTCAGTTAGCTTTTGGGATACTTCAGTATTAATTAAATATTAAATATGGAAATATGTATAGGTTACCATGGGCACTTAAAATAACTTATAAAATTCTATTGAATTCTTTAAGATTTTTTTTTTATATCTTCATGAATGTAATTAGTCAAAGATAACTAGTAATAGGTGATATTCTCCACTCTATTCTCTTATCCCGCTACTTGACGTGCTGGATGGAATAAAATTTTTAAAATTAACATAGGACAGTCACCTCTTTCCTAATGGCCCGACCATTAAGAAGACTGCTTAAGCAAACCGCTAAGTCTAGCGAGCAATAAATAAATTCAAACTCCATTGTTTTACCGTAATTCGTATTTTTAAGATTTAATTCTAGGCGTTCAGTATTTATAGCTACCGAATTTTATTTAATACAGCTGTATTAGAAAAACTTTCCTTTCAATTATTTAAATAAATAAATAAAATAATCTTCACGCTATATCCCGCAAGTAGCAGGGTAGGCAGTGGGAACCTAATGTCAAGACACTCCGCTTCCCACTTTCTGCCGATTTCCCGAGGCACTGAATCTTCAGTGGCGGAACTCAACGCTTTTGCATCGACACCAGAGCGAAGAAATGAAAACATTAAATATTTCATTTCCTCAGGTGGGAATCGAATCCACAACCTGTTGTATTTACAGTTCATACACACTACAGTTGTGTCCCTGCGTCACAACTGGCCCCCACCTGTGTTTCCAGGTCGGTACGATATGGGTACCTTTAAAAAGCGCGTCTATCTCCACCTCAAAGGCCGGCAACGCACCTGTAGCTCCTCTGGTGTTGCACGGGGTCGTGGGCGGCGGTGATCACCATCAGGTGACCCGAACGCTCGTTTGCCTTGTCCTTTTGCCATAAAAAAAAAACCTGAGCAAGGAACCAAAGCAAGGAAATGAAAATTCATTCCCCCGATTCTAGATAGATCCTACAACCATTATATTTACAACCGTACGTATGTTCCATTGCGTCATTGTACCTCCTACCTATATTATTTTAGCAAAAATTACATATCTATAGATATTATTACCTCGATGTTTTGTCCAGTTGACAAAAGCCGCGTTTGTTGACTTTGTCTGAACTTTACATATTAATAGACATTCAAATATGTCTAGATATTTAGGTTTTAATGAAAACTGAAGTATTTCAAAACTACTATATTAAGTATTTCTGAAATTTTATTGTATAAGTTTGATTAAATATGTAATATTTTCATTTATTCGCTTTGGTGTCGAGGCAAAAAGAGGCGGAAAGTGGGGAACGGAGTGTCTTAACAGTAGGTTCCTTCTGCGTACTCACCTTTTTTATATGCGGGATACAGCGTGAAGTTGATAATAAAGAAAGTAAAACATATAAAATATAAACATAATATGAATGTACATATATATGTAACGTACATAAAGACAAGAATCACGTCTCTCCAGCTAATGTTCAGAGCATTTTTCGTGATATTGCCCGCGGTACGTCCTTTTGAAATATAACCTACATGGTACGAATACTGGAGTCTGCTCACATTATTTATTAAATGACAATGTTCCTTGCCTCTGCCTTGCCAAAGCTACACAGAAATGTCAATTAGAGCTTAACTGATATTATAGAGGTAACTGTATATGAATTTATAGCGATTTGATGTCAGTTAGATGATGATTAGTGTCTCTGAGTGTGGGTGATTGTGAACGTTTTTATTTCTTTACATTGGAAGAACGACGCGTGGTGTTTTTCTGCTACTTAGTTCTAGTTTATGAGAAATTTAGGAACAAGTACACAAATATGCTAACTTATAGTTGCAAAATTTAGGATGCGTACTTGATAGCTAATTCCAACAGTACCAAATACGAGTAAATACAAGTGAAACTCTTAACCTCCTCTTTTAAATCGGGTTAAAAATATTAAGCATAGCCTTTCAGAAGATAATTTTCCTTTCCTGAAACAGACCTGCAACTAGATATCTCAATTAATATTCTAATCTTATTATCAGTAATTAACCGATCGCTTTCAAGTCTCTGGAGAAATCTGCAATTTTTACCTTAATTCGTTAAGAGTTTTCACTTTTTCACGTTATAAAAGGTTTTTTTGTGAAGTAATATAATTATTTTGTTATTTTTATTCTTCGTAGGTTTGATAGAGATGGGTTAATGAAACAAAAAATATTATATCTTGGGCTTTTGTTTATTGAGTAATTAAATCTAACACTTTTTTATTATTATACTTACAAGTGTTTGTTATATTTATTTATATATATTTTTAACTTTCCGCTGCATTACGCATATAAAGCGGGATAAGCATAAAAAACATAGTATTTTAACCCTAAGGACATTGTAATTCACAACAAAATATTGAATTCACAATATTCGCGTTTTCATCCAGATACCGACCCGTTGTGCCACTATAGCCTGAACAGTTAAATATTGCAACTAAAAGCTTAAACAATACAAATTTAAAGTAAACAGACAAACATTTATATGCAATTATAAAAGAGAATGAACCTCTCTCAGTTCCAAGTTGAAAATCACACTTCGTAGTTGCCAAAAACTTGATGAACTCGTAAAATGTACTCCAGCATTAATTAGCCTCGACGCTGTTGGAGCCTTATTAGCATTTTTATGACAGAACCCTGAAACACTAACTGAAGTGGTCATATACATATATACCTATATGTTGTATATAAAATATTTATTTTAGCACAGCGGGAAGCTCTATCCTGCACATAGCATAGTAGACAGACGGAACCTGGGAACGTAGTGTTAAGACACTACTGTAACTCACTTTCCGCCTGTTTCTCGAGGCATTGCGTGTTGATTTGCGGATCTTAACGCCGACCTTAATTTCGGCTTCGCACAGGGATTTCATTAAATATTTTCTCCTTAACTAAATATTGAATATTGTGCTCAAGAGACGATTAAAATATATATAGGTAACTTTAATATATAAACATTTAATTACAAGATAAGATTCCATTGTCTTTGAAAGGTTAACTAACTACACAATTATAGGGTAGGTACTGAACGTCTGGCTGTCTGTCTGCTCGTCCCGTCGTGCGTGACGGATTTTACTAGAGCGTTAATTCATGCTAATTATTATATGATAATTCTTTATAAATTTGAATTAAAATATTATTTAAAAAATGCATTAGATAGGCGCCTTCACAGTTAGGGGGCAAAAGGAACCCAGTGTTAAAACCCTTCGACCCCAACTTTCCACCGAATTCTCGAGACATTCGTTGAGTGGCGGAACTGAACGCCGGGCTTAGTCTGTTAGTGCAGGGAGACAGAAATAGAAATTAATCCGCGGAGTGGATCGAACCTACGGCCGTTGTCAATGAAGACAAAATTATATTTTTAATATTTTATAAACTTAATAATATATACAAAGATATTATTTAAAAAAATCTTCATATACTTGTTTTAGTACCAACTAAAATACCTACATACCTATACATCCACTATCGTCCGTAGAAGAAAATTTGGTAGAATAAATTCCGTTACAGCACAGACCCTATCAAATTAGTTAAAAGGTCACCATCGAATTCCAATGGATCAGAAGTTTATTCCGAATATCTAATTACATTATGCAGAGTGACATGTCGACCCGCTATACGAATAAAACATAGGTGTAGGTATATGTTCAAATACTAGCCTCGTTTTGCGGCTTCGCCCGCATGGTCTAAAGTCCAATATCCAAAAATATAATTTAAATGAAATGGAAATATAGTAAGTTATATTAAAATTATTAACTTCACTTATTGTATAGCCTTATAGCCCTTCCTTAATAAATGGACTATGTAACAGAACAATAAGTTTTTTTTAAATACTCACATATTAGGCCAGGTACCATTTTGCTATCCTAGTATGTGCAGGATAGAGCGCGAGGGTACTTCTAAGTCTAGGGCTCTTTTTTATTACTTTTATCTTTAAAAACCCTGTTCTTATTGACTTTAGCTTTTACCGGTGACTTTGTCCCCGTGGCAGTTTAATAAAAAAGTTACATCGAAACTATCAACGTGATATAACATAGCCTTATAGTCTTATTCGATAAATGGACTATTTAACACAAAAATAATATTTTAATTATTAGTTCCTAAGATCACTGCGTTCAAACAAACAAAATTTTTGTTTTTTTAATATTAATGCAGATTATCCTTACGTTTTACATGTTTATATAAAAAATAAATTATATTTTGCTATAGCTGCTAAATAAGTATGAATATTTTAATATTAACAAAATACGAAACAATTTTAAAATGGACGTCTGCTAGAACAAACAAGTGACATCTCAAAAAGCGTGCACTTGGTAGCTTTGGGTAGATTTCTCTTACTCGAATTTTATTTTATACTTAGTAGAGTACTGTCGGCAAAAAAATTAAACTCTTTGACATTTGAAAAATTATTCTTCACAATGTTAATGTTTAAAATTATCGTTTTATATAGACATTATTTGAATTGAATAAGGCATTCATTAAATCTTGAAATTTATATACAAAAGTTATTCCGTTACTGACAGACAGGCAGACAACATATAGAACGAAACTAAGTAAGTAGTAAGAAAAAGTAGCGGTACTTTAAGTAATCATAATTTTTCAAAATTACCTCAGGGACGGGAAAAAACGAGATTTTTTAGACGTTTTAAAGTCTATCCATCCATCAGCCTTTTAAGGTCCACTGCTGGACATAGGCCTCCCCCAATGCTCGCCACTCCGTCCGGTCCTGCGCCCTTTGAATTAAAGTCTATAGTGAATTATAAAATTATTATGCTGACTCTACATCATGTTTGAAATGTGTCGTACATTCCGCAATACTGCCTGTATTCGAGACTTCCACGTGTGCATTTTAGTAGCGATATAATGAAGTAAAGTTAGCGAATGTTATTGTTCTCTAGACTCACATTACTTATACAAATGTCTTATTATGTAATATGTATAGAAGCAGTTTAAATACATCTTGTTTTTCCTACATAACAGGATAAACTCTGTTCAGGCACTCTGCTCTCCGCTTTTTCCAAATATCGAGGCATTGCATGTAGAGCGGTAATAGTCAACACCACGAGGTACAAATAGACACCTTTCACCAGCATGTGATTCCCATAGTATTAAATTTTAGTGCAAAATTGTTACTTTTTAATAATTATAAATTAAAATATCTTTTTAGTATATTTATACATCTCTCGTATCTTCAATAACTTTAAAAGACTTTTTATTTATAAATTTTTTCTTTGTTTCAGGTAATTCTACCACTTCTTTGGTCCACTGAAATCAAGAAAGAATAATGTTTTGATACAATTCATTGCTTAATCTGGCAAGCTTATTGTTTTTAATGTTTCCTTTAGGTACACTTTTTTTCTTAACTGTTATTTTAAGATACATCAAAATCAGTTAAGTATTTTTTGCGATGAAATTAATAGACACACGAACATACGTGAACGTACTGGACCCCCAAGCGACAATGTTGACCTCATCTTATAATATAAATTTGTTTTAAATATTTTTTAAACACATTTACCACGTACAAGGATAACCAAGACTGTTAAACCTCGCCACGATAGACTCTGTAAGAAGGTTGAGAGAACTTGGGGTTAAAATAAATAAATAAAAATAAATAAATAAAATAAATAAATAAAAATAAATAAATAAAAATAAATAAATAAATAAATAAATAAATAAATAAATAAATAAATAAATAAATAAAAATAAATAAATAAAAATAAATAAATAAAAATAAATAAATAAAAATAAATAAATAAATAAAAATAAATAAATAAAAATAAATAAATAAATAAGACAGTCTGTTTCCCACTTTCAGTTCAATTTCAAGTCAGTCTTGTAAGAACAAGGGCGATAAAATGAAAATAATTAACTGTGATAATCGAACCCACTACAGTTGCGTGTGCTCTGTGCTGCTGCGCTACGAGAGACTCTACCAATAAATAATATATTGCGTATATTCCGCATATACTTTGTACTTTAATAAGCTGATAATGTAGAAAGGTAATCAGAAACCTCGCGGGGTTTGTTTCATACAGTATTTCTCTAATGGCCGGATGACGCTTAAATAACCTATGTTGCCTACAAAGAGAATTATTAATTTTATAATATGATTTTTAATTATAATCCAATTACATTTTGTGCTTCAGGCTCAGTACTATTTCTTTTTTTTGGAAAACCCAAAAAAACAATATCGTCCTAATTTTCTTTTAGTTTCTTGTGTGGAATAAGAACTGTTCCTGTCACTCTGATGTTGTAAATTCAATGGTTGGGAGTTCGATCCTCACTCATTTATTTCTCCGATTTTATAAGACTAACTGGAAATAAAATATAATAAAAATAACCTAGGAATTTCTGAAATAAAAATTAAATCCAATCATCAAACACAAGTGAAGCATTTTTAACATTTTATTTAATCAACGTACTTTCTTTTGTTATATAATAATTTAAATATGAACGTTTCCTCATCGCTCGAGGCATGTGAAAACAGACTTTTTACATTTTTACTTTTATACCCCTCTGTACGTTAGTAATTTTAGACCGAGGGGCGAACGCGTATGCTGTAATATATGTAATAAAATATTAAACAGCATGCAAATGCATTTAAAAAATAATGTATTAAACTATATTAAATAAATCTGGCACTTAAATTTACTTTTCACTATTAGAATTTATTATCCAAACACTTACAAGCAAAAATTATCTTACTAAAAACCTTACAAGATATTAGACTAAAAACCATTATGTGAACATTCTTAATTTAAATACATTTTAATTAAATAAAAAAAATAATAATTTTTGACATTTAATTATCTATTTTCCTTAAAACAATGGAGACAATTAGCTCCATAAAAAAAATACAAACAATACTAAATACGTCAACAGTAGCTTAGACTATATCTACATATTTGTATTTATTCTAATCAAATCTTTTAACAAGAAAATGAAAGGTCTTAGCCGCCGTAATAAGAAGATTGCATCAAAGGCTTGCCTCGGGCTCGTTTAAATATTCAAAGAAAATTCTAGGGCTTAGTTTAAGCGAATAATGCCTTATTTGCTTGTAAATGCTAAACGACGCTCGCGTTGTATGTATAGAACGGACTTAATAATGGAAATGTTAGTATAAACTATCAATGTAATTTACCTTTTGTATTTTAGTATGTTGAGGGCATCGTGGTACAGTGGCATGTTTTGTAAACGGGATGGTTGATGGTTCGATTTCCGTTCCGGGAAATCAATTGTTTTCATTTCCTTGCTCTGGAAGCAAGACGAAGTGTTCGTTGAGTTCCGCTACTGGATGGAAAGTTGGGAATAGAGTGTCTTAACTCTAGGTTTCCTCTGTTCTGAACGATATTCTATTGGTTTTTATTACACTGGCGAACTTCATGTCGCGAATAAAACGGCGTAGCATATACGGCTGTAGATACAGCTTTTGATTGCGTTAACTTAGATGTTTGATTTTTTTATGCTCTAAAAATGCTGTGGACCTTAGTATTTGACATTAATTTCAGGGTTATACTTCTACACGTTATTGGAAAAGGATTTAATAAACGGACAGAAATCGGTTTTGAGACCGTCTTGGCGTAGCGGCACAAGGGTGTGATTGTAACGCGACGGTTGTGAGTTCGATCCCCACTCGAGGAAGTGAAATATTTATTTACGTTTATATTTCCATTTCTTCGCTCTAGTGTAGAGGCAAAGCGCTGCGTTGAGTTCTGCCCCTCAACACGCAATGCCTTCAGAATTCGGCAGAAAGTGGGACACGGAGTTTCTTAACACTAGGTTCCTGCTGTCTACCCTGCTGTGTGCGGGATACAGAGTGAAGCTGAAAAAGAAATCGGTTTTTTTATAGATACCGACTTTTATAGGCACTGACTCCTAGAAATCAGTTTTCCTTCAAAACTATACATAATTAATTTGTATCACTACATCGTCGCTTTTACAGGTAATACGAATATTTACATCTAATTTATGAAAATAAAATCGTTAGCACAAATTGGTGCCCAGCGTGGGGCAGCGCTCCATCACAAAACAACGCCAACGACAGATTTCATTAAAAGTGTAGGTGATTGTTGAATATGCAGAAGCACTAGAGCCGCCTGATTGTATAAATCCATTTCAATGAGTACACAAACACTAAATACGTTATCATGAAAAATTATATGAAGAACTTTTAAGAATTGAATGTTGTTAATAGAAAGTGAAACTAAGGGATGTATTAAATAATAAAATATAATATTTTATTTGGGTATTGTATCTAGAAACTATGTAATTTGGTGTTGTCCTGAAAAAAATATATACATATAAGAAAATTAACAAGAAAATCGTTTTAACCAAAATTTGTAATTATATTTATAAACATTCATAGTTGAAATATTAAGACATCATTTTCTATTAGAAAATAAATTACTATAAACCCACATATTATATTTTATGATTTTTCTAAATCCATATGAACAATGTACCAGAAACGAATTATTTTAAAAGGTTCCAACAACCAATACAATATCTATAACACACTTATGTTTGCAGGAAGAGCCGGGCGCATGAAGCCTCGGCTTTCGAAGCAATTTCTAAAAAAGATACGCTTCAAAGGTATGTCGTAGAGAGATTTAGTTTGCGAGTGCTCTTCTTTTTATTGTAGCGGGTACTTTTTAGTTAAATGCTTTCTTAATAAAAAGTTAAAAATTTGAACGTAGCGGGATTTGAACCTGCGTCTCTTGGTAAGTTATAATAAGCGTGTAAGTCGCAGGGGCGCACCCGTGACTGTAAGGCGACGGTTGTGAGTTCGATGTCCACTCGGGAGAATAAATGATTATTTATTAAAGTTTTCATTTCTTCGCTCTAGTACCAAGATAAAAATCCGCCGTTGAGTTCCTCCACTCAACACGAAATGCCTCGAAAAATTCAGCGGAAAGTTGGGAACGGAGTATCTTAACACTAAGTTCTCTCTACCTGCTATATGCGGGATACAGCGTGAAGCTGATTTTTTGATAAGAGCGAATGACGTAGTGGTCAAAGCGACGGCTTTTCAATCCCGCTACGATCTAATATGAATACGTTTTCTTAAGAAAGTACTTTTTTCCTAAATGTGGAACGGCACTTCAAAAATGTCAAAAATACTTTTGTACTTAGTTTTATGTTTTGTTTTTATAGTTTTGTGTGTTTGTACTTCACATATTTATTTAAACTCTTCTATTTTATTTTAAAATTTCTTCCTGGGAAATAATTTTATATTTTGGATTGTTTTAGTAATAATTTCTATTAAGGGTTACTTATATTAGTTATAAAAGTAACTTAAACTAAATTTAATTTAATTTTGTTTTTCAATTCTTGTTGTGTGTTTTGATTCTATACCTTATATTATTATTATTATTTTGTAAGCCTCTACCTTCAATATATAATATTAAATAATTTTTAATTTATAATTTAATAAAAACAATTTGATAAGCAATGAAAACATAATTAAATTAATAACCTTATCAATCCCTAAACTACATATAAATTAACTTACAAGTACATATATACCGTACTAACCATACCTTGGCTTTTCATTAAAGCCATACATAAATTTCCCCCCCCAACTTGGCGCAATTAACGGCCGCCCTTTAGACGTTATCAATCAAAGCTGTCGGTCTCGATGACGTCCCAAATATTTGCTCGCTCTACTCGACTGTCGTTCGAGTTTACGTGTTAATCATGTGTTGTTATATTAATTGATTGATTTATAACTATTTTATTTTCTCTGCATATTAAGTTAAAATCAGCTTCACGCTGTATCCCGCACACAACNTTGTTATTAACATGGCGGAATAAATTGCATGTCAAATTAATAAGTATTTTAATATATTGGTATATATCGATAATATTAGAAATATGAGAAAAAAAAGTATCCTATGTTCATACCGAGACCCAAGTCAATCAAGTATCTCTATATGAGTATTCTATCACAATTAAATTAGCGGTTTGGCCCTGATTGCGTAATAGACAAACAGACAGACAGACAGACAAAGTTACTTTCGAATTTATAATATAGGTATGGATATACATATGTACAATCTTTTATATTTATCGGCATAGCGTTATATCGTAATTCGCAAGTATACAGCGGTGAATATATTAGAACGGATATTAAATATTTGTGCATAGAGCAAGCTTAGAGAAACCCCGATCTTGGCAGTGCCTTTGTCAGCTCCATTTCTTGATTATCCACAGAATATTTGCATTTTACAGTACACTTTAGGAGATAGCGCTTTCAAGATCTTACTATGAAACAAACATAGTCGAACTAAACTACTGATGAAAGATATTTTATAATATAAAGCTTATTTTGTAGTGTAAGTTCTTTTACTATTGTCTTGTTATCGAATACGATTAAATTAGATAAAAAACAAAACAAAATATAGATAAATTTTGCATATTTTTTATTTAATAGATAAATTATGTATAATATTTACAATTTACAAGACAATCACTATTCATTTCCTTATGGTGCAACATTCAACTTCAAGTAAATAAATGGATTTCTAACACCATGGTTTGTTTAGTAAAAATAAAATGATCGGTCAAGTACGAGTTGGACTCGCCTATTGAGGGTTCCGTACCAATTTCATAATTGTATGTCAATGACAAGAACAACTTATAAACGTTTGCTAACTTTAGTTTACACGCATATGCAGTCTTTTTGTATGTAATGAAATACAAAAATTGGCTTGTTATTTTTTTAATATCTAATTTTGGTTTTCTTTGATTTATACTGAAAAGCTTACTTAAGACTGACTTTTCATAAAAAACTTAGAAAATTATTTTTATAGCTATTCAATATTAATTTCAGTTTGATACCTCCATGTCACCGTAAAACAAAGGCCTCGACAGACAGACAGACCACAAAGAGACGCTGTAAGGGTTCTGTTTATTTCTAATAAAATACGGAACCCTATAACCAGCAAAATACAAACGAAATTGGGAAGAAAATTATAAATCAACAATACAAAGGTCTCCCTTAACAGAGGTCCATTATCGAGAGCTTTCCGTACATTACGTATTCCCACACCACGTTCCATGTAAATTGAGACTCATTGATATACCTCATTGTGGAGACCATTGAATTTTCGAATAAATAAACCTAAATATTTACGCATTTGCTAAATTTTTAGAGGTATTTAGTGCTAGTTTAGAACTAATTAAACCATATTCGTCAAAACCTGAAGCCGCCATGGCGATGTGAGACAACGTCTAACTATAAACACGATAGCTGTAGGTTCGATTCTCTCTTTGAGGAATAATTATATTTCAATTAACGTTTTCTCACTCTGGTAGACAAAGCGAGTTCCTGTCACTCAACACACAATATTATAAAAAATGGACGGACGTTGAAATTGATTGGACGGACGTCCTCTCCCCCTCCGGGGTCTCCTCTACCTACCCTCCTATGTACAAATATATTTATATGTCACTTAACTTTACATATCAGTAAACTTACATTCTCGAGTCGATATCTCGTTATTAGGTTACGACTATGACGACAAAATTATAAATAAAAAAAGGCAGACCTAGCCCAGTGTTAGAACACTTCGTTCCCTATTATTATGAAATGGAGAAATGAAAATTTAAATGTCATCATTCTGTTGAGCGAGAATCGAACCTCAAACTATAATAACACAATCACACGCTGAACCACTATGCCACGAGAGGCCTTAACATATTATATAGCATTAAGAAAATCAAGGGCGTATCACAAATACCTAAAGGTCGTCCAATACCCACATAATTACTATTTGTTTAAATCTATCCTTAAATCGTTTAACCGAGAAATTGCGTTGTTTGTTGGCCCAAAAATTTTCCGCTTGAATAACACTTGTATGGCAAATATGGACTTTAAATAGTTGATGAAAATGTATTGAAGTTGTTTAATCAACGAAGTTTTTTTACATAAGAGAGAATTCAGTTATATTATTTTTGTTTTTTTTTGTCTCACGCTGTATCCCGCAGATAGCAGGGTAGTGTTGAGACACTCCGTTCCAAATAAGACACTTTCGTTACTCTTATTCCACCGAATTCTGGAAGCATTTCAACGCCACGTTACCAGAACGAAGAAATGAAAATATTAATATTTAATTTTCTCGAATAGGAATCGAATCTACAACCTGTTTCGTAAACAATCGTATTCATGTGCCACTGCGTTTCTACTAGCCTTGTTACCTAGTTCCTTTTATAATATTTTAAATACAAAAATACACACAAATGAAGTGTCCGCGTCATCTCACAAGTAATTCTAATGGAGACTCCAGTTGAGGACAGGGAGGGTGCTCCTACATTTTGCACTAAAAATAAACATGAAAATACCATAGAAAAATGAATATATAATAAAAATTTTATTCACAGCTTTGCATTACAATACGGAAAGGAGATTCGGTTATATTTCACACAACTTTTAGGGCTTTATGCATATGAAATATCTTAGATATGTTATTATTAGTTGTCGTATGAAGCCGTCGTAGCGCAATAACTGGCTATGGCTTTAGGTTCGATCCCCACTCGGGGGAATTAATTATTATTTATTAATATTTTCATGCTATTAACCGCTCAGGCACCAAAACAAAAAGCTCGGCATTGGTTCCCTCTGCCTAGCCCGCTGTGTGCGGGGTACAGCGTGAAGCTGAAAAATAAAACAAAAAAAATCAAATATTCCTAACCAATGCACACCACGCTTTATACGAAGCATAGTTAAGATGTATGGGGGTGATTTAAATACTTTTTATGGGACGTTTTCAGCCTCACCCCTAAAATATGGGCCGGATCGTGTTATAGCAGATTCTGCGAATGATGGCCCATTATCAATTTTACATGCCATTCGATGAGAACACATCCTATTACAGTAATAGAGTGTTATGGCTTCTTTATGAC
>JAKRZM010000821.1:151588-192496 GCA_036379175.1 Heliconius cydno galanthus | reverse complement strand
CTTACCACTAGGTTCCCTCTGCGTACCCTGCAATGCGAGGGATACAGCGTGAAGCTGATTTTATTCTCTGCTTTCTTACTGTACATGGATTAATATATAATTGATAATAAAATTTAATTAATTTAACTGACAGACATCAAATCTCCTATCTGGCTAGTATAAATAAACCAATACATTTGTATCAAATATCGAAACTTACTTAAGCTTATTTCATTAAGCACTTATAATGATGGAAAGCTTACCGAAATTACAAACGAGCTTTCGACTAATTAGTGTCGTCTATTTAACAAAGTTCTAATTAATTTTATTAAGTTTAAGTACAACTCCAGTCAAAGATCGTGACAGAGCTTTACGTTTGAGACAAATTAGTGTATTTCATGAAATAGTATTTTATGATACATGAAATTTTCATAATTTCCTTTTCCATTTTAAGCCTTACTTACTTCCTTTGGATTAGTAATGTTTTCAAATGGTACTATAATCTAAAAGTATTTTCTATAAATATATTATATATACAATTGAAATATAATAATATACTTTTCTAGGCTTTCGTGGTGCAAAGAAACAAGTCTGATATTTTTGTGTCTCAAAACACAATATTTCTAAAATTTGTTAGAAAATGGAGAACTGAATATCTAAATACTAGGTTCCCTCTGCCTTCCCTTATAAATGCGGAATACAGTGTGAAAAAACTTCACTTTTTGGCCGTTCCTCTATAACAATTTGTTCCTTTTCCCATAAGAACACCATTAACACATCATCTCAACTAAAGTAACACTCGAAGAAGTTAGAACTTCTATAACTCAAATTAGACCGCCATCAGGGTTTTGTAATTTTCCATCTCTCTCTTTTTATTAGGACATATATATCTATCTCACATTGGGCTCGGCAAGTAACGAAATTTAAAAACAATCCCCACGAGAGGGGCGCAATTTATTTTGTCGTCTACGAGATTGTTTCACGATTCACTTTTTTGGGGCTGTAGTTACATTGCCTTGTATCGCGATTTGACTGATTAAATAATTGCATTGAAAAAATTCATAATAAGCTCATTTTTGATATTTTTATAGAGTTATTTTATGCTAAGTATAGAAAAATATTTTCAAGAACGTATAAAAAATTGTAAATAGCAGGACTCCCCTCTTAGAATCTTGGGAAGTTTTTATAAAATTCCGCTATCCATTATTGTTAATAATTATTTTTAGAAGCCAAAATGTTATTTATTAAATTTTATAAAAATATTAAAAAAGCTTAACACTTCCTTTTATTAGAATTATTACTTTAATATTATTTGAAATATATTTTATTGTTACAATATTATATTTTGCACTGCCTAAATAAAATTTCATATGACTAAATTCCGCTCCGCTCATAACCGAATGTCTACCGAAAACTCTCTCATCGAACAACGAATCATAAGTCGGTGCGACGAGTTTGTAAATACGACCCCGCTACATACATATACATACAAACATATATTTGTATAGGAAGAAAATTGCATTCCCATATTATAATATATTTTTCATATTTTGTTATTGAATATATTGTAAACATCGTACTAACGTAGTAGATATGTATGTGCCTGACTGAATTAGCTATGGGTTCGATTCTCTCCGTGGATATAAAAAGAAGTACTTATATTCCAGCTTAGCTTGAGGATATCGCAAATATTGTAGTTTCACGCAGTATCCCGCATATAGAGGGATATGCAAAGGCGTTATAATAGTTCACTCCCTACGCACCGTCTAATTTTCAAGACACTGCCTGCTGAGTGACGGTACACAACGCAGCGCTTTGTCTTGTCAGCAAAGTGAGGATTTAAAAGTTATTTATTTCACTGGATAGAAATCGAATCCACAACTTTCGCATTTACAATTATAACTATTTCAATTAGCAAGCATTTTTGCAATAACAAATATTCCACTTTATAATGTGGCTTCCATATCTTTAGAGGTACGTTTTATAAGGAAATGTCATCTCTTCATTTTAATTAAATTCAAAAACGAGAAATCTTCGATGACTTTTATCAGATATTACAAGGTGATATTTGAGAGATGAATTTCTTTAAATATTTCCGTACTATGTTTTTATAGAATAAAATATTTCTAGTTCATTTTAATGCTTACTTTCAATATGTTTTTATTCGTAAAAGCTTTATCGTGCATAATATATTTTGTTTTCCTCATTCATGCTGTATCCCGCATGTAGCATGGATGGCAAAGAGAGTGGGAGTGTAGTGTTAAGACACTCTCTTTCTCACTTTCTGGCGAATACTGGAGACATTGTTAGGTGCGCGTGCAGTGCTATGCCTCAACACCAAAATGAAAAATTAAAATATTAAATATTTCATTTCCTTGAGTGGGAATCGAATCCACAACCTTTCGCCTTTACCTTTGCGCCACGACTGACCTCCTAGAATATAGTTATTTATACCTCTTAAATTTTATATATTTTTTTCTATTTTCAGGCAATATTTGTAAATTACCTCATTCTCCACCTTCATTCAGAAGCTTTGCGTGATTGCTTCTTTCAACATTTGTATAATAGACATTAATAACATTTCTCTATCTTTTATTCCTATAGCTATAACTATTAACTCTAATGGTTTTTACTCTCCGTCTCTCTCTGTCTCTCAATTAACAGTTACATATGATGGCTAAGAAAAAAATGGAATTCTTTCCACTACAATGAGAGCTCTTGGATCGCCGCCAGTTAACTTGAATAGGCTTTCTTAAGCACTAGATTATTAATCGCTGAATCTTTTAGTCCACGACGTTTGCCCTAGTCTAGTTCTGTATGTAATAAATTATGTTATAAGTATATAATAAATTATATATTATTATAGTTTGGCTTTATTTATATAAGTTTCTTGAAGATTATATTTTGATATGAATAGAACAGCTTACTATATATTTGTATAGGAAAAACCTTCTTGTATACTAATATTATAAACCTAAAGGAATTGAGTTGATTGAACGTACTAATCTAAAGAATTACCTGTTGGAATCGAAAATATAGAAGAAATAGGTAATAATAAATAATAGGGAAAAAAGAGGGAAAAAATGAAGAGAGAAATGTGTTATTTCTGTTAGACCACATGTAAAATCTAAGATGAATGTATATTAAACAGTTACAGCGGGATTCCGATGCATTGAGTGATGAGTAGCAGAACTTAACGCCGACATTTTTCTCCTATTTATGTATAATAATTTCACCGAGTGGGGTTCGAACCCACATTACAGTAGAGTACATTAGTATCCCACTACGCCACGAAGGCCCAATAAAAAATGCACACACTACTTGACAAATCTATATTATTATCTATGAATTAGGTTAAGACGATTTAATATATAGCTATCCAAACCAGGTCAAGACGCTTTTATTATTAAAATTGCTATGCGCGGTTAGAACCCAGTATTACCGCTCGTTCAAATTATGTTAACGAGTTTCTACTGAACCTAAGGTGTCAATTAGTGACGTTTATACTATAGCTTATGTCGGAAGAACTTGCACAGTGGGGAAGTCTTCTGCATATTTAATTTTAATTAAAGAAAGTTTGTTTCTATATTCAATATTTATTTTATTACCGGTTTAATTACAAGTTTTGCTTGTTTTAATATAAAATTCTCCTTCATATGTTAGAATGTTAATTAAGATAAAGGCAAATAGGTACGTATTATACGTAAGGCTTAGTAATTAGAGCACTTGTATGGTTTTAATAAGGCGCGGGTTCGAATCACGCCACGTTCAAATTTATATTTGTAGTTAATTTCATACAAAATAAGTGCATACGCTCGCAAACTTATCTTTGTCAACTTTTATAAGTAACGTTCCCGGCTACGGAACCCTCAGGGGGAACTTTCCACTTCAGCGCTTCATTTTAATCTTAATTACAAAGAAAAACCAAAAAATCTATTAAGGGGATCAGCTATTCTTATCGGACCATTACTCGTTCTAACGAGGGGTTAACTGAAACTAATGTGTTCACGATATAGGCTACTGTAGCGTTGTATTTACGTGTGAGTTTCAAATGAGATTTGTATTGCATAACTTTGTATTTACCGGTTGAAAGAATGATGGTTTGATTTCTTTTGTAGCTTCACGCTGTATCACGCAAATAGCAGGTTAGGATCTAGTGTTAAATCACTCCGTACCCCACTTACCACCGATATTTCGTGTTGGATGGCGTAATTCAACGTTGCGCTTTGTCTTGATATAACAGCGAGAAAATAAAGATAATGAATTCTTTAACAACCAGTTCTAGCTACGTTAAAAGTTTTATACATTTTTTAATCCTTAGTGTGGAATAACTCCTAAACTACTAGACTCATAGACTACTGCAAGAGGCCAGTCTTAGGGTATGGGAACAAGTGTGCGATTGTAAACCTGACAGATCGTGGGTTCGATTCCCACTCGAGGGTATGAAATATTTAACATTTTAACCACTAACTAATGACTAAATCATTATCTAAAATACTAAATTAATGACTAAATCATTATCTAAAATACTAATTCCACTTAAAAATTAATTTTCAAATGTGAGACACAGCAAAATTCCAAAGCTTACAGTTTATAGCATATACTCGTACATAGTGTTTTCTAACATAAAGACGTCTAAGCCGGATCACTCGAGGGAAATACCTTCCACACTCACGCCATATTCTAATGCATTTCGAACAGATTTCATTGCAGTACTAAAATTTCAACGTCTAAAATTTAATTTGACGACTATTATACGTTTAACGTTTGGTAATCCTTAATTAAAGTTGCAGGTTCGTTCCCAGTTTAGGCAATAGTTTATAATTCACTAGGTTTTATTTGCCGCTTCGTCAGGGCCTGTGCCAGCGCATTTGCCTTAATGCAGGTCTTCTTCTAAGATGGTCTTCTTCTTAGTGTCCGAAGTAACTCTGAACACAAGTATAGTGACTTATAAGTAAATAATCTAAAACAAAAATATTTTTTCAACCCTTTAGTTCCCGAGGTTAGTGCAAACAAGTTCATTTTTATCCAGCTTCACCTTTTTAATATTAATATAAAAAATACTATTAATATTAATAAACATTTTACTCCTTTCTTTTGAACATTTATTTAATTTTCGAATATTTCAAATACATAGTTTGCATTCCATTACGCCACCTGGCAAATGTTTATCTTTCAACTTTTCCTTGTTATTTCGATATATGGACCGTTTATTTTGAGAGTGGTGTAAGTCCATTTTCTTTTGTTTCGAGAAAATTAAAGGTTAGTATGTCGATGATTATGCAATTTCATTTATCGACAGATTTTAAGTTGTTCAAAACATGGGTTTTTTTTGAGAAATTAAACACGGACTAGTTTTATATAAAAAAATTACATTAAATTAAGCATGAATTACGTGATAGCTCATTTTTGGAAAAAATGGACTTACACCACTTTCAAAATAAACGGTCCATATATCCTATTACATCCAGATTCAGGCTTTTGAGATTAAAGATGACTGTCATAAATAATTACTTTTAATAATATACTTTTAAATTATATAAGTGCTAGTGGTCGCCAGAAAAGTGCTTGGATTCCAAGACAAATCAAAAAGATTTTATAGGACATATTAGGAAATATATATGACATGACTCGTATGAATAGATTTTATATATTACAGAACTCTTTTAAGGGACAACACTTAACCATGTTAACTCGAGCAGTGAATATTAATGTATTGTAAAGGAGCCCCTGAAGCCTATACTTGGGTCGCAGGTTCGAGGCATTGTTACGACTTCAAAAATATAAGTATTTGATGCATTTTGCTAATTAACAGCGATAAAGACCAGTAGTGACGAAGGCACTAGTGTGTGACTGTAAACGCGAGTGGTTGTGGATTCGATCCCCATTTCAGAAAATATATATTTAAATTTATATTTTCATTTCTTCGCTTTGGTTAATTACCAAACTGTTTCTACTTTGTTACTCATAATATATTTACCTCAAACAGGATTTGAATTCATTTCCTACCATTTATTGACGCTTTTTGTCACTGAATCATGTAGTACATGTAAACGTTCTCATATATCCAATGTCTTCCGATAGTACTCTAAAATGTTTTCTATGTTCCTTTCGCATCAGATGGGACATCGTTCTACAAAAGATTTAGTCCTTTTATGTCTACATTGTTTCTAAATAATAAATTTCCAAAGGAATTTATCTTTAAATACTTATATAATAAAGTGACATTTATATAATAAGCTATACCTAAGAAGAATGACTATGTTATTTTTTTTAGCTTTAAGTTGTGTATCCTATTATTATACAGTATAAGATATTCCATTCTTTACGGTCTGCCAGATTTACGATATATTTTTCGGTTTTACATTTCCTCGCTCTAGTAAGAAATAAAACACGGCGTTGAACTACACCACTCAATAGATAATGTATCGAAAATTATATTGTAAGTGAGGAACGGAGTGTTACGACACATACCTTTCAACATGCGGGAAAAACCGTGAAACTGCTAAACTTTCAAAACAACAGGAATAATAAAAGAAATAATTGAATGAATTAATCATTTCTTATCTGCCACATTCCCGCGAACTGCACCTATAGTCTAGTAATATAGTCTTTCGTTATCTAGAACTACGAGGCATCTTTTATTCATCACTTCTACATTAGGTGATGAAAAATATATATTTTCTTTCATATGTATTTTTTTTGTTTTACTTTTAATTTTATTTGTTAGAAAAACGCCGCGAAGTGCCTTCTTACCAGAGCATAAAAATGAAAATATTAAATACATATCTCCAAAGAGGAATCGAACCCCCAATCTGTCGCTGAAAAATTCTGTATTTTGTAAAGCTAAAAAAATTGAATTTAAGAAATATGTCTCTGTACTACTTTCCGCTCATTTAACAAACTTTACTCTAAAGAAATCTAAGAAATATCCATATAATAACTATAAATAAAGAACTATACTTAAACTTAACAATGTTATCTTAATAGCTTATTAGCTCGCTAACTGTAAGCTTTCTAGGTATTATCTTTTTCCTTTTTAGCTGCAGCAGCTATAATGCATTTGGTTCTATTGTATTTTTAATATTTATTATAATTACGTCATCGTCTTGGCGTGGGCTCATCTTAGAGAGTCAGAGAAAACTTTTATTTCCATAAATGCTAACAATTATAATATATTTTTCTTAATTTCAAACATTAACATTTTAATTACAACCTCTTTGTAAAATACAACAAAGA
Organism: Heliconius cydno galanthus; assembly: GCA_036379175.1. Lineage (NCBI taxonomy): Eukaryota > Metazoa > Arthropoda > Insecta > Lepidoptera > Nymphalidae > Heliconius > Heliconius cydno. The sequence goes on along the minus strand of JAKRZM010000821.1, from coordinate 185,278 downwards.
CCTTGTATTTCTCTAGAGATTGGCTATTCAGTTTAAAAATCAATTTAGTAAGAGAAACGGTTTTAAATTCTTCTTGACATCTTTGTTGTGATATGTTACTAATTTATAGTAAAATATTTATATAACAAGAAAATAACATAAATTTTAAGTTTAGATTTCACAGTGGCTCAATTAAGATTTTATGCACGCAATAGTCGTTTAAACTTTAAATTTTAAGTTTATTACTTCTTTTTTTATAACATGCACAAGCAGAGGGAACTTGGGAACCTAGTGTTATGACACTCAGATCCCATTCTCATTAATTATTGAGGCATCGCGTGTTGAATGGCTGAACTTAACGCCGCACTTTGCCTTGCTACCTGGGCGAGGAAATAGAAACATTAAATATTTCATTCTTCGGAGTGGAAATCGAACCCACAACCGATGTAATTACTACATTTGTGCCTCTCACCACTCAACCACTTACATTGTGTCATACGTAACTTATAATTATTACCACTTGACCACGGGACCGAAGCCAGGTAAAGACTAATACTATATAAAATATAACAAAAAAAATCCCTGCCAATGACCGACCACAAAAAAACAAAGTGTAAAGTGTTTCAGACAACCAAAACAACTATTATTACAAGAAAATCTAATAAAAACATAATTAAAACAGTCAATCCCTAGAGTGCACTAGGTCTTCTAACAAGAAGAACATTTTTAATATCTTTCACATTTCTCACGACGCCTTTACTGCAGCTCTGTGGTTAAAGTTAACTAATGTTTATAACCAAACGGTTATGGCAGAGTAGAGGTAAAGTAGAATTTTGTTTTCGTGATTACAATAATATTATGAATTCGATAATTTTTAGGGTTCCGTATTTTAAAAGAAAAACGGAAACCTTATAGACTCACTTTATTATCTGTCTGTCTCCTCTGTACGTTTGTCTGTATATTAATATTAATAAGAACGACAGACAAATCTATATATATATATATATATATATATATATATATATNCCTTAAGACCGCAAAATATTCTAGTTTTTTTTTCTTATAAATAAATAATAAAAACCTTCCCTCAGTATCCCGCATATAGCGAAGGCAGGTCGAGAAAAGCCTTTCTCCGACTGGGAATCGAATCCACAATGACCGTCGTGGTCGCTTCTTCTCTTATCCTTCTTTTCTTAATAAACTTACTTAAAACGACGATGTAGCGAAGTCCTTACAATTACAAATATTAAAATATTAATTTTAGTAGACGTTCCAGTAATTTAGGTTCTCCTACGCTAGTATCTTTATGTAATTAAGTTCGCCGCTGACGTTAAGTGTTTCTTGGATTCATTTCGTCTTCTTAAGGATTACTTAAATCGTAAATTTATATTTATTTTAAACTGAAAAGCAGCTATAATGGCGTAGGGTTTTTTTCTTACTAGCTTTCCGCTCGCGTCTTTGTCCGCGACGGTTTTTTATTTACGTACGATATTTTCTCATGGTAACCTATAAACTCCATTAAAAGTAAACAAAATAAAAATTACATAATTATATCTTAAAAATAAAATTTTCAATTGCTATAACACTGCATTGGGGAGGTAAATTTCTTCCCTAGTGCTCACTTATGATCTACAAAACTTATTTGCAAAACTTCAAGATTCTAGATTCGATTCGAGAACGATTTAGTTGTACTTTTACATGTTTTACATTACTAATTAATATTTGTAAATTCAATTGAAGTTCAATTATGGTGTAATTTATTACACAACACTTTAGTGTTAAATAAATAAATAAATAAATAAATTACGGTAAATATTTTTTTGTGAGAAATCACTCTTTTCCCTAGTTGTTGTTATGAGAACGGAATATCTAAACAGAAACTTAAGAAACAGCATCATCAGCTGCGGCGTTGTGTTCCGCCATTCATTAAGCAATGTTAATGAGTTTTTATTATAAATATGCTAAGTAAATATATTTCTATAGAACACAAACGAAGGATAACAAGGAGATTTTGTAAACAACTTGTGTTTACAATTTCATTCCAATAACAGTGCTTACTGTCATTTAAACGTCCAAAGTTCCAACTCGATACAATAATAAGGAAGTAAAGTTTACATCGTAAATTCCGTGGATATAGGGCAAAAGGGGTAACCTTAATTGTAGAGAGAAATATTATAGCGAAAAAAAAACAAATATGTATAGTATTATATATATTTATGTTTTTTTAAGCGCAGTTGTGTATATTTTTTCTCCTTGTAGTAATAAAGCGCAAAGCGCGATGTTAAATTCCGCCACCTTGCAATATCTCGAACATTGTGAGGAAAACAGAGTGTCTTAACGCTAGTTTTCTTGCTTAGTAATTGTATTTTATGTAAAGTTAAATATTCTTTATTGTACATCAAGAAAATATGCATATTTATTATAATATATTAATAGAATTTTCGAATTCTAGATTCGTCTAGCACCTTCGTTCTCAGTCTAAGAAGTGTTATCTTTACCATAATGGTTTCATTTAATAAAATATATTTTTTATTTTAATCTTAGGGTTATACCCATTTACTATGGAGGAATTGTTTATAATGGTAGAGCTACGAGACCGTTTTAAAAGTGATTAATTAAGTTTGTAAACTTGGTACAATCCTAAAATTTATTTATTCGTTTGATACGGGTTCGATTTTTCATAAATAAATTAAAATTTATTTTGTACTACAAATTAATTTGTATTATACGTATATTAGAAAAAACCATCTTGGTATATTAATCAGAAGTAAAAAATATAAAATGAATATTACATTTTATTTAAAGAGTGATTAAAATAAAACTAGTTTTTCGCAAAAAAAACAATCAAAGACTACTTTTGGTCAGAGATTGCAGTAGAAGTTATTTTTATAGCTTTCCTTGATAAGAGGCACAAAAAAATTAATTTAGAATTCTAGTAGTTCCTGAGATTATTACGTTCAACCAAATAAAAACTTTACATTTATAATATTAGTATAGATTTTTATTAACAATAAATTTTTTTTTTTCAGGGGACATACTATGTCCGACCGGCATGTTCCGATGCCCCGAGGGGAAGTGCATCCCCTCGCTATGGGTGTGCAACTACCAACGTGACTGTGAGAAGGGTGAAGACGAGTTTCAGTCTTGCCGTAAGTATAAGTTTTTTAGATTTTTTTTAAGATTAAAATATTTTTTAAAGAACAAGCGGCCCGCTCGCGGCTTCGCCTGCGTGAACTACGTTATTATTAATTACTGTCTCCATGAGAACCCCCTATAAGTGACGTCCATGCAAAATTTGAGACTCCTAGCATTTGTAGTAACGAAGTTTCATACAAACTTTCGACCCCAAAAACAACCCCTTAGAAGTCGAATATTGCAAATTCCCGTCTTAGCGAGCACCTACGTCCTATAAGTAACTCCTATGCAAAATTTGAGATTCCTAGCACTTGTAGTTTCTGAGATTTCGTGATGAGTGAGTGACCTTTCGATTTTATATATATAGATATATAAAGTTATATAAAAATTGATGGAGCTGGACTCAAACCCAACGGTCTTCAAGACTCGTGGGTTGTAGTCTTTTTTTATGTGTTTAAAGCACAAAATCAAGGTCAAATAATTTTATTAAAAAAAATGCGTTGAACAAGAAAATCAATAGAAGTCTAAACTTCCAATGTTATTCAAATTATTATAAAATAAAAAATAAATAATATATTAAGAAATAAGTAGAATTATTAGAGTATGAAGAAAGGCATTGTTAAGAAAAAAATAAATATTTAATTTACTTCCCTTATATCCTATTGTGCGCATATTTTATTTTACAACTGCAGAAATAAAATTCCCTACCAGTAGCGGCAAAAATGGGTTTGACTTTTAACTAGAAATAAGTAATAAATTATTCTATTCCATTACGGTTACGTTTATTCTGTCCATGTTCTGAATCTGTTTTTTTTTTAATAAATAGTTTTTTCAAAAAATTGTTACGTAGAATTTAAAGCTAACCATAAAATATTATTTTTGAAAGTAAATAAATAAATAAATCAGCTTCACGCTGTATCCCGCACACAGCAGGGTAGGCAGAGGGCACCGAGTGTTAAGGCACTCCGTTCGCCACTTTCTGCCGAATTCTGGAAGCATTGCCTTTTGAGTGGCAGAACTCAACGCCGTGCTTTGCCTCAACACCAGAGCGAAGAAATATAAATATAAACGTAAATAAATATTTCACTTCCTCGAGTGGGGATCGAACCCACAACCGTCGCGTTACAGTCACACCCTTGTGCCGCTGCGCCACGACGGATTTTGGAAAGTGATCCATATAAATTGAAACGCAGCATTAAATTCTACCAATCAATACGCAATATATCGAAATTGAAGCGAAAAATAAGAACGGAAGGTTAACAATAGGTTCCCTTAAAAGTGTCCCATCCCACAAGAAATAAAGCAAGTTCAATTTTATTTACAACACATTTAAAAGAAGTAAGAATAAATTACTTAACTTATTCATGTAAAACTATGAACATTTATTTTTAAGCTAAAATCAAAGTTCCAAAGCTCGATTGTTCAAACTGGAGTGACGTCACACATTGTGAACTTTCTATACCCACGAGTTCTATTCAACTTCTTTACTTTATATTATAAAAGTCACTTATAAAGAATGAAAATGCATTTAAGATAGTAAAAATGCCTTTTTTTTCATCTTCACGCTGTATCCCGCATATAGGAGGGTAGGTAGAGGGAACGGAATGCTAAGACACTGTGTTCACTACTTTCAGCCAAATTTTCGAGGCATTGCGTGTTTAGTTGCGGAACTTAACGCCGCCTTTTGTTAACTACCATAGGGTAATGTAATTATTAGTGTAGGAATAAAGAAAGGAAAAAAAACATTATAGCTTTGTGTAATACGAATAAGTTGTAAACAAATTTAAATTACACTAAAGATAGTGCTTAAAAAATATTTATTAAATATTACACTTAGAAAAGATGAAAAATAGTGGCGAAATCTGTTCGAAGCTTAAGTTTTATTTCTTTGATGAATTGTTTTAAAATTTTAAGTTAAAAAACAACCTGAGGCTTAAAGGCTATTTTTGTGTAATTAACCTTAACTCGGACAGTCGAAATCAAAGTTCATTTTTTATTTTAATTAAGTAATTATAAAAGTCTAAAAAAAAATTGTCTATCAAATTAAAAAAAAATGCCTCAGGCCTGTACTTTTAACGATATGGTTTTTTGTTTATATATATTTTTGTATATCAAGGTCAAATACCATGTTGTCTCTAGTTATATTTTTCTATTTTTCTAAATTAATGAAAAGTTAATATGGAACTGAATACAATAAGATTATTAGTCAGTCTATTAATGCTATGGTCGCGGGTTCGATTCTCACTGGAAGGAATGATAATATTCAAATTATTTTTATTTCCCATCTCTGGTAGACAAGTGTTGAGTTCTACTATTCTAATATGAAAATGGTTAGTCACGATGACGTGTCTTGTCACTAGGTTCCCTCTGTCTACCCAACTATGTGCAACAAAAAATTGAGCTGCTTTGATTCTGATTTTTAATGATTAGGTTCTTAATTTCCTTAAGACTCACCTTTTCTTGCGAATTTTCAGAGATGACGTGTTGATTGACGGAACTTAACGCCGCTATTTAGTTTCTTAATGTTATAATTAACAATTTTCACCTTAAATAAAGTCTTTTTAAATATTTTTTTACACTTCAAATACAAAGTAACATCAGAACTATATGAAACAATGTAATTTAATATGAAATAAAGCAAAAGTTTAAGTAAATCTCTTCTTACGTTAAATACCCGTCAGCTTCCTTCCGCATTTTATAGTTCGCCAGCTATTTGCAACATTTTACGACTTTTAATATGTTCTTTTTATTAATTGTTTCACTAAAAAAGATTGTTGCTATTCTTATTCTATAAGTAAAAAAGCATCTGATTTCTACGATACGATTATGGGTTCTATTCTCATACGAGAAATGAATTATTTTTATTTCATCAAGCTGGAAACAGGAGAAAGTGTAGCGCTTAGTTCTACTACTCGACTCAAGTAAACAATGTCTCGGAAATTTAGCGTTGCCTGGGAAACAGAGTGTCTAAACACTACGTTCATTATATTTGAAAGTTAAGTTTTTTTTCTACACATTACCATACTAGATAATTTAATCCTAATATGAAACCTACATTCGTAAAACAACGTGATTCAATAGAGACAGTATCGGTAATAGAGATGATAACCATGTGATTATACAACTCATTAGAGCAATTGTTGAGTAAACGTGTGTTTAGGTCTAGGTTCGAATACTGTTCTTTACAAAACGTTTAATTATCTTTTTTAAAATAGAAGTAAATTACATTTGATAGAAGCATAGAAAGGGAAATAAGAAAAGAAAGCACAGTACGAGGTTTTCCAATTTTTATGAGATTATTTTTTAGCTTTACGCTGTATCCCGCACATACCAATTAAGGCAGTCCTATACCTACAAATACAAATAGACGAATAAAAATGCAATTAATTATAATTGAATTCCAAATCAAAACAACAGCTATATTCATCATTCCACCTTCTATAAATCAAGTTGGTAATTTTGGAACAATATGGCTGAATTACACGTCCATTGAGACGTACCGATGGAATTGAACCTGTGTATCATATTGTACCTTATAGTTTATAGTTTTAAGGGCTATTAATGAATAGTGTGTATGTGCACAATGCATGGCGATCATAGTCGCTTTGGGAATTGTTGAAATAAATCAATTGCAAGTGTTGTATACATGCAAATATCATTACTATAGAAGATTTTAAATATAAGTAACTTATAGAGGGAAAGAGAGAGAAACATATATAGAGAGAGCGAGGTATAGAGATGACTCCAACTTAGTTAACTTATTTAAACTTAACTTATTTACTTTGAAAAAAAAAATGATTAAAATAAAGTTAGTAAGCGACTGAGCAATTGTAGAGAGGGCCGTGAGTGCCCGCCTTTATTCACCATTGTTGTCTTGACATGTCATTTTTACAGCTCTCTGTCAAAATGGCAGTCCCTTTAATAAATAGCCTTAGCTTATGTCACGCAATGATAAAATGTAATTTATTTTAATGTTTAATGGTGTTTAAAGTGCAATATATGTGGAAAAAGTATATCTTTTTTTAATAATTAAAATAAATTCTCACTAATTGCTCACTGAAAAAGCAACGGTTGCAGGTTCATTTCCGACTTGAGGTAATACTCGCTTCGCTTTTTTCTGTTCTAACCAAGAAACGCGTCGCTGAGTTCAACCGCTGAACAAGGAATGTTTTGAAAATTGGTTGGAAGGTGGCGAACGGAGAGTCTCAATGTTGAGAGTAACTTATAAATAAGTTTTCTCTACCTATCCTGCTATGTATGAAATAGTGCGTGAAATTAAAGAAAAATCCTCTTTTGTCCAAATTTTGAATACTGGAACAGCTCAGTACCTAGCCATACTAACAACGTATTCATACTTAATTGTACAAACATACCCCATATATTAATCGAATCCTACAATTTCTTTAAACACAGTCGCCTATACAATCCCTATAATCAGTGCATCATCAATCAACTCCACATTGTAAGGCTGTTATCAGTTCGAACCCCATTTCAATTTACGTGCTGAAACAATTCAAACGTAATTTATTGTTTAATCGCGAACTCAGCATCAAGATGAGGATGCTGCTTGGTATTCTGCAGACCATCCGAATTAAAAATCCGGTCAGGTCCGCGCAAGCTCCACTGTGTTTATGATTGATAGAAAAGAACTTTTGTCTCCTTACTTCTGTTTAGTGACAAATATGTTATGCTAAATGTTTTTGTAAGTTGTATATTGCATGTTGGAAATATAAGTTTAAAAAATATATTGGTAAAAATTATGTATATTTCTAATATCGATACCTATATTATAAATTCGAAAGTAACTCTGTCTGTCTGTCTGTCTTTTACGCAATCAGGGCCAAACCGCTAATTTAATTGCGATAAAATACTCATATAGAGATACTTGAGAGGAAGAGAACATAGGATACATTTTTTTCTCATATTTGTAATATTTTCGATATATACCAATATATTAAAATACTTATTAATTTGACATGCAATTTATTCTGCCATGTTAATAACAACCGTTGCTAAGCAACGATTTGCAAAGTTTGTTGCTAGAAAACGTCACCCAAACTGAGTTTGCTTAACGCATCTCTCTATTGAAAACTGAAAATAATTTCATAAATATATTTAATAAATATTCGAATAGCTCAAGCGGACGTAGCCGCGTTCGGGTCCACTAGTATTATAAATAAAACAAAACACACTGCCTAAGCTAAATCAATATAAGCAGTAGCAGACGCGCCGTCAAGACAAATCCAACGACATATCATTTATCAAAATCGGTTCACTGGTTTAACAGTTATAAGGGAACAAAGGTACGGACATACACAATATATACATACAAATATAATCCTCCTTTTGGATTTCGCAACAGTTGGGTATAAATAATATATAGCAGATTTTGAGTTTTATATTAATATGATGAAAATAAAAATGTACAAAATCCCTCTAGTTTATTAAAAACAAAAGATATTACATATATATTATAATATAAAGAACTTTAAAGCAATCTCAACATTGTTATTCCTCTCGTAAGAGGGATGTTAATTTTACGCTTAAAAAATTGTCATAAGGATAACACGGGGACTCCCCCACTCGTATTCTTAAAGTATTCCTTGTTATTATAAGAATACAATTTTGTTAACATGCAACGTGAATAACAAATAGATAAATAAAGTAATAAACAAACCAAGATGTTTCTGTGGAATAGTATGAGTGTAATCGGTATGGTTGTTGGTTCGATTCCCACTGGGAGCCTAATGGCTGGGAATATAATGCCTTGAAAAAAATCACTGAAAGTAGGGAACGGAGTGTTTTAACACTAGGTTCCCTCTGCCAACTCTGCTATATGCGGGATACAATGAGAAGCAATTTTTTTAACTTATCTTCTTTCCATCCTCAGCTCCTCCAGAATGTGATGCCGGCCAGCTGACGTGCGGACAGTATGTGTGGAACAAGACGTATTGCATACCGCCACACTACCGTTGCGACATGCACGTGGACTGCGTCGATGGCACCGACGAGGCTGATTGCAGTGAGTAAACTTACTTGTTATTTTTGTTTATAATATTTACTATAAATATATTAAATTTCTTGGTAGGTAACTCACCAAGAAATTTAACTAACAGACAACACAAAAATGATACCTAAATACACCTAAAAATCTCGTTGTTTTATACGATTCAGTATTTAGATTTTTTGAGGAGTTGAGGAGAAGGGGAAAACGTTTGGAATTACAACTTGTATAAAGAGTAGTCTGGGTATACTCTGGATATAAAAAATAGTACAAATATACGCCCCACACAACTGTTGAATGGCGTACCTGTGGCAGTGTTTTTTTACCTTCGAAAAGCGCGTCTCTCATCACCTTAAACACCGGTAACCTTAGCTCCCTGCTCCCTTACCTGGTGTTACACGGGGTCGTTGACGGCGGCGATCATTTACTTTTTAATCATAATATCTTTGGATCAAAAAGATACTATATGTTATATTATTTTGGAAACACTATCAAATATATTTAAACTTGGTTTATAATCATCTTTATTTTAATTCCAAAAGCTATACTTCCCATCAGACTTCAGGAACCTAAATCCAAAAGTAATCCAAAGAATCCGTTCCAAGTTATTAAGTGGTTGTGTCGACGTTTGCTGCTTGAGCGGGGATGTATGTATATGTGAGAGAGGGAACATATTAAAACTTCGATGTAGTTTCTAAGCTCGTGCCCTCGGAGATTAGATGTTGATTTGTGCTTGAACGTATCGAGCGATCGTCAAGTGGGTACTAAGGGGAATTTAAGTTCCTGTACGTGTATTTGGAAGTTACTTGATAAATAATATAGAGAGTTTAACTAATATAGAAATAACATTTAGGGAATGTTTTTTGTTAATTTTAGAGTCCAGACGTGACAACGAGACAGGTTGTGTGTTCGATTCTCACTCGAGAAAATGAAATATTCAATATTTTCATTTCTTTATTCTGGTGGAGAGGAGATGTTTCTTCATTGTCTCCAGAATTCAGCTGAAAATGGTAAACGGATTGTCTTAAACATTAGGCTCCATCTGCCTATCCTGCTGGAGGATACAGGTAGCGTGACGCTAAAAAAAACTTTAGGTCAACTCGCGACTATCGCACTGAACAAAAACTTTATATTTTTCTATATCCGCTTGAAATAATATTAATTTCTACGTTGAATTGTAAAACATGAACAACTTATAATGGAGTGGAAATTGAATAGCGAAGTTAGGCGAGGATCCGTCGCGGCGCGGTTGTGATTTTTAACTTGTCTTATTTAATTTTTCTCTATCTTTGTCCCAGTTAAGTTTGTCTTCGTGTATATATTACGTAAATTCTTCTTTATATATCTTGATATTTTGATATTTTGTAAGATAGGAAGATAGAAATTGGTCATAAATTAGGTTTTATTTTCTATTATTTAGAAATATTTTCATTTACATAATTGTGAGGAGTGGACCTACCACTAGAGGTCTAGAGTTTTTTTTGTACAAACAAAAGCTATTTGAAAAAAATGGGCAACTGTGATCCTTTGTGTACAGTTTTTCTTTAAAAAAATAGGGATATTAATATTATTTCGGAAACCATTCGGACCTACAACTATAAATATTCTGATTTTCGTTAATATTTCTTGTAAAAATCAAACCTTTAAATGCAAAATAAAAAAAGAAAATTTACATAGGTTTATCAGGCCATAAATTAACAAAATAACGAAAACTTATATGTGAGTATACATGAGGGACGAAGTAGTAAATTTTTATTATCTTCCCACATCTCGCACCAAGGGATGTAAAGATAACCTAATGATATATTCATCCGTTACTTACCTTCCGCCCGTTTTCAAATATTTCGAGATTTTTTTTCAAACGAGACTATGGTAAAATATTTTAATTAAATTAGCTTTGTCCCTTATAAAAAACTGACCCAAACTAATTTAAATTTTGAAAACTGGATTTGAACTATGTATCTATTTTTTAGCAAGCTTTATCTCCCATAGTAGGATAGGCAATGGGAACCAAGTACTAATTAGACACACCTTTCTCCACTCATCGTCTTATTTTCGAGACATTGCCTGTTGAGTCATGAATCTCAACGCCTTACTTTGTCTTGTTATCAATGCTCTTCTGAGCGGGAATCAAACCTGTAACCCTCGCATATATAGTAAGACGTTCTACTATAAAAATATAAAAATATCCTCTTTCATAACTAAATAATAAAGTTATTCAAGACGCTTTCTTTCACGTACAATAAGCACAAAGGCGGTCGAGTGGAAAGAATAATATAATTACCCGCCATTATAACTTTCGCCGAAACTTGTCAACGAACCCGCACTGCCCACCCGAGAGGGTCAATTAGCAGGACAATAGGCTATGTTATATTATTTTTATAGGATTATTTATTTTATTGACAGTTTTTTTGATAAATTGAGGCTATTTAAAAAATAGATTGTAAGTTTTTTTTAAAGCGTGCTAGTGTTTCTTTTTTGCGTCCCGCATACGACGAGAAATTAGTGTTATACTCTCTGTTCTCCATATTTCGCCCAATTATCAAAACTGCTTGGTGTCTGGTTAAAACAGTCAGGGAAGTCCTTAAAATCATAAGAAAAATATTTCTGAAATCTTTCAACCTTCAATTTTAAAGGAATAATGCGAGAAAATCCATATATAACTAGCATGGAGAACTAAGGTTACAAATAGGTATACTCGTATCCTCAGATATCCCTTTGTCTTTCGATCCTACTTGTGAATTATGATCTGAGTCGACGTAAAATCATGCAAATGTATATTACGGACACTCGGTCGGTCGTGTTGTATCTACTTCATCATATTGTTAGATCATCACACATCTCTATGTAAACAGCATCCTTTATCCCTCCACGCGTTACTGTAGTGGCAATATGTTACTGGCGTTCCGTCGGTTTTTTTATTTCTTAAAAAAATTTCTTTCTTTTTCAGATAGACTTTGTCCTACAGATTTCATGTTTAATGACAGTATCTTACCAAAGCGGAATTTAAAATATGCAATTTATTTAATATAATAATTACGTCGAGTTATAATCGAACCCGTGATTTACGGCCAGAAGTTGACCTACTGGACCAGGATGGTGCGTTCCTCACTTTATGACGAATTCTAAAGGCATTGCGTGTTGAGTGGCGGAACTCAACGCCGCGTCTTGCCTCGTTACCAGAGTGAGGAAATGAAAATATTAATTTTTAAATTTCCTCGACTGGGAATTGAACCTACAACCTGTCGCGTTTACAGTCACACACTAGTGTACTGCATCACGAATAGCTTCAAAGAGTTTCATAAATATATGTAGATAAAACCTTTTTTAATATGTAATATTTATATGTGAAAATTTGAATAATATTTTATTCCAAAATGTACATTTCGAGAATAAAACTGAACCAATGAAGCTTTAAATTTAACTCTATTAGCCTGTGCTGTTACGTGCTTCACCAATTTAAAATTTATAAAATATCATACATACATGACATTTTATCAATATTTTGCTTTCAAATGTAATTTTTACTTTAACATATAAATGCGTATCGATTTTCTTTAAGTTTATTTCTTATATATGTCCTAGTGTCAATACACTCCGTAAATAAATTAAAGTATTATAATTCTTTTATCTAAACAAAGATTATTGGTTTTCGTACATACAGAATTGTTTGATGGCTGATATAGGTTTTAGATGTATTAAGTTACTTGAAAACTTATGAACGAGAATATCATATTTTAGTTAATTACGTATAAACCAATGTTCTGAGTTATTTGTTCTGAATACTATTCGCCACCCGCGGCTTTGGTTGCGTCAACTGTAAAATCCCTTATATATCCCTTAAAATGTAGGGGTGAATGAACCTAATGAACTTATTTGCCAAATTTCAGCGTTCTACTCCGCGTAATTACAGCTTTACGTTATCTGTCATCACTCACTAACAAGAGATCTTTAGTTACATATTTAGATTTTGTAAATTTCGCCCATGTTATTCTGTTCTCATGCACTAATACCTACCGCCTATACCAAAACCTATTTCTATAGAATGTATGTATGTCTGTATGTACGTAATAATTATAGAACAATATAGACATTAATAGAACGGAAACACCACGCCGCATCCAAACGCTCTGTCGCGTGTATTGTAATCTATTTAGAACACTACGGTGAGTCAAAGTAGATATATTGCTAGTTGATATATTAGACAAACTTTTACCTTCAGCTTCGCTCGTATGGTCAATAAAAATAAAGGAGTGAAATGAGAGTGATTCCATGACACTATTATATACAGTGAATTTTACAATTTACTTCAAGAAAGAAGTTCCTGAGTTTAGAAGTGCTCTACAATATTAGTATAAATTTCGTAAATTTTATATGCTTTTGTAATCATGATCTTACGTGGATTTAAAAAAAAATAAGTAGCGCCTTAGCTAATAATAAGAATAGATATCATTCTAAGTAATAAAATGAATTAAATGTCTAACATATTAGAAAAAAATTAAATAATATATTGTGGATTCGAATCGAACATGTAATATCATTATTTATTAAGAAGAGATAGTTTGAAATACCAACAGGGCCCCCCTACTTCAATCCATAAGTGCTTGCTTAAATGCACTTTCCTTCTTTATAGGTAAGTCTGCAGCATAAAGTCGAGAAGTTACATAGAACTTGGATATAGAAACTAGAAAGTTCACAATGTCTGACGTCGCGTCAATTTGAGCGATCGAACTTTGGAACTTTGATTTTCGCTTAAATAAGCGTTTATATTGAGGCAAGTCGTCTCTAATAGCGAAGGAAAGCGCGGCGTTGAGCTCCGCCATTCAACATCAATACTTCCATAATTCAGCGGAAAGTGGAGAACGGAGAGTATTAACAATCGCATAGGATATAGCGTGTAGTTAATAAAAATGATTAATATTGAAAATATTGTCTTAACACAAGTTTCTATGTACGTATCCTGCTATTTGCGGGATACAGCGTGAAGCTATATTATATATATATTCTCATTCAGTATCGACAGACTCACATATATTATATGACATTACATCGGTCGTCAGTGGCGCCTCGGTGACCCGTTGGGTAATACAACGTAACTGTGATACGGAAATGAACTGTGACCATAGAGTTTGTTTAGACAATCCTGGTTCCTTCCCAAAGCAGTAACACCTGAAAGTATAGAAATAATCGAGAAGAATCGATAATATTTAATACTTTTTTCATTTACACTCTAGGTATATCTTGCACATAGCAGGGTATGCAGAGGGAACCGGGAAATCTAGTGTTAACGCACTCCGCTCTCATTAAGACAATTCTATTACGCACTTTCCGCCGAATTATGGAGATATTGCGAGTTGAGTGGCGAAACTCAACGCCGCTTTTTGTCTCGTTACCACAGTGTTAATTGATAGATAGATACTTATGTGGGATATTTAGGAAAAAATCTATAAATAATGTAGTATATTAACACTAGTTTTGTGGGAAGCTACTATAAATGTGAAATTGAATTGCTTTGACTTTTCGCTTCTACATTTCTCCAGAACAACGAAAGGAAAACACTTCATTCAGTAACAATTGACTATTATTATAGACCCACTAAACTACCACTAAAATATAATATGTAAAACAAACTCATTCTAATATTATTAGTAAACTACTACATCAAGATTAACTTGGGATCAACCGGGCTTTACTTATTTACGCCATAAATCCGCGCACGACTAAAATCAATGTTTGAAGAATATTTAGTATGTTTGCAAATATTTGACGAATGTGCTAGAAGTAAAAGGGAAGCACAGGTGCGCAGGGGTTTGACTGTAACGCAATGGTTGTGGGTTCGATCCCCACTCGAATTAATTAATTATTATTTCTTAATATTTTCATTTCTTAAGTCCGGCCACTCGGCACGCAATGCCTCGAAAAATTCGACGGAAAGTGGGGAACATAGTGGATAGTATTGAATTTAATTTTATTTTTTTGGTAGAAATATTCAAGAATGTAGTAATGAATAATTCGGTGAAAAGTGGGGGGGTATCTTAATGGCTCTCGAGCTCAGTGGCGTGCCATTGGAGAGGCCTAGGACGAGGACAGGCTGGTGACGATGATGGTGATCTTAATGGGAATGGAGTGTCTTAACACTAGTTCCCAGATACCCTCTACCTACCCTGCTATGCGCGTGATACAGCGTAAAACTTAAAAAAATAAAAAGAAAATTAAAAAACAATGTTTTATCAATATCTCCAGAGTTATACGATATCTTTTTAAAAATACCTGTAACTAGCGCGGTAAATTGAAAAAAAAATGGCTCAAACTATATCCAAAGGAGGATATATTAAAAGTGTAATAAAAAAACTTTGTGAACATCAACAGCAGTGAACTAAAAGCTAGAGCCATCAAAGGCTATTGAACGTTTTACATAACTTTGTATGAAAATCGTATTATCTAATGGCCACGTCTCTTTCCCGACCCGACCTCGTCTCGAACTCGACGTTAAAACTAACTCTTTTGCATCTAGTTTGGCGAACTTGATAAATTATAATTTGACCATTTTTATTCTTCAAACGGTTTTAATAATGTATTGTAGTTTTATTTCTAATTGTAGAAGTAAAGAAATAATAGTTTTTAACTTAAAATCAAGCTCACGCTGTCCAGCCCAGCACACAACTGGTTAAAAATTGTCTCCAGAATTTGCAGAAAATGGAGAGTGTATTAACACTAGGTACTCTCTGCCTATCTTGCTGTGTGAGGGATACAGCGTGACGTTAAAAAATAAGAAATATATTTTATATGTTTAATTCCAGCATACCGCAAATGCCAAGTGGATGACTTCCAGTGCGGGATGGAAGGCGCGAGCGCGGGCAAGGTGTCCTCTCAGGGGCCTTGTATAAGGAAAGAGAAAAGATGTGACGGGTAAATATATTTTATAAAATTTAAACTGATTGCTGTCTATATATAGAAAATATATTCGAAAATCCACAATTTAGGGTATCAATGTGCTTGTAATTTGTTTGTCTATGCACGCTCGTGTCAACTACAATATTATTGTTTTATTGATTTGGCTGAAATTTTAGTTTGTAATGTTGATGACTATTGTCTTTAAAACGATAATATTATTAGAACACGAAAGTAATTTAGTTAAGTAAAGAAATAATTATGTACTTCAAGCATGCGACGCCGCGAGCGGCACGCTAGTGGTCAATAAATAATAACTTCTCGCTACGATTTTCTCCATTATTATTGATATATCTTCAAAGTTTCTTCAATTAATCATGGTTTATAATAATCAATAACAAATTACAATTCCAGTTACCTAGACTGTAGGACAGGCAAGGACGAGCAGGATTGTCCGGGACAGAGCCTGGCCTGCCGCCTCGACCAGTTCCGGTGCGCGGCGGGCGACAAGTGCGTCGACGCAAGCGCCAAATGCGACCACAAGGATGACTGTGGTGATAACAGCGATGAGGCTAATTGCAGTAAGTGATGAAGTTTTTATTGCTTACACTACCGACTCAGGGTAGGCAGAGGGAACCTAGTGTTAAGACACTCGGTTTCCCACTTTCCAACGAGTATTTCGAGGCATTGCATGTTGAATGGGGGAATGTAACGCCGGATTTTGCTTTGGTGCCACAGTGACGAAATTAAAATATTAAGAAATTATAACTAATTCCTTCGAATGGGGATCGAATCCACAACCGTCCCATTACAGTCATTTCTTGTGCGATTATTTCTAAGTAAAATTTCTGGAGTGCGTACAAGACTGTTCTGGGGTGGGCACGGACTACCCGGCTCCCATATTCTTGCACCCATGTATGTAAAATGACCGGAAAGTGGTTAACATAGAGTTTTAACACTAGATTTATCTGTTACCTATGGATGACTCGTGAAAATGTAAACGAGATCAATGTAAATAAGTAACTGTTAAAGTAAACATTTCAAAACATAAAACAAAATTAAAAAATTTCTACATTGAAATATTTTATTTACAAATGAATATAAAAACTTTATACCAAAGCTTTGTTAAACTGTCATGTGTCAGATCCACCACATTTTATAATTACAATGATATATATTTTTATTTAAATTAATTATTTTATTTTTCTCTTATTTGTTTATATTTTAATGGAAGGGTAGTACTAACCTACCAAAAAACTAAACTAGCTTCACGCTGTTTCCCTAGCGGGATAGTCAGAGAGAACGGAGGGCCAAACGGTCTCTGCATACCTCTTTCGCTTCTACTTTAAATTGTATACTCGTATAAGACAGTTTTCGAGTATAATAAGCATTGTAATTATAGTAATTTAAAATTTATAATAATTCTTTTTAATTTCTTTTCTATATAACAAAAAATAATTTTATTTTTCAACTTTCCAGGTTTTCCGGCTTGTCACGTCGGCCAATTCCGGTGCAGCAACGCACTATGCATCCCAGCCACGTACCACTGCGACGGCTACAAGGACTGCGCGGACGGCTCCGACGAGGCCAACTGCACGGCCATCGCCTGCCCGGACCACAAGTACCTGTGCCCGCGCGGGGGCCCCGGGGGGCTGCACAAGTGTATATCGCGGTCGCAATTGTGTGATGGCAAGAGGGATTGTGAGGATAACGCTGATGAAGAAACTGCTTGTTGTTAGTATTTGTTTTTCTTTTAGCTTCACGCTGTATCCTGTACGTAGCTCGGTCGGCTGAGCTCTGTTCCCATTTAAACACTTCTGTTCCCCACTATCCTCCGAATTCCGTTTCGTGTTTAGTGGCAGAACTCAACGTAACGAAGAAGCCATTTGATAATGCACCTGAACATTTGAAACAAATAAAAAGCTAAAGTCTTTTGTTTTACCTTTATATTTATTTTGGACTAACTTAAATTGTCTGTTTTGTTTCACAGCAACATCATCCTGTCCAGCTCTCGAGTGCGAGTACAAGTGCGTGGCGTCTCCCAACGGCGGCGCGTGCGCGTGCGCCGGCGGGCTCGCGCTCGCGCCCGACAACCGCACCTGCGCCGACCGCGACGAGTGCAAAGAGTGGGGGCCTTGCTCACAGCTGTGTATTAACACCCCTGGATGTAAGTTATTTGTTTATTTAGCTTTACGCTGCTTATAATAGGATAGGTAGAGAAAACTTAATAGTAAGACCCTACTTTCTCTACATTTTGTTCTCGCGAATATGTTGTTAAATTATTAAATTTACAATAAAAAGGAGCAGATTGTGACACTTTGATATGAATTTCATTATACCTTATAAATACTTAATAATTAACTTAATTTATTAATTTATGTTTGATATAATAATAACACTTTCTTGAACCAATCATATCA
Organism: Heliconius cydno galanthus; assembly: GCA_036379175.1. Classification (NCBI taxonomy): domain Eukaryota; kingdom Metazoa; phylum Arthropoda; class Insecta; order Lepidoptera; family Nymphalidae; genus Heliconius; species Heliconius cydno. The sequence goes on along the minus strand of JAKRZM010000821.1, from coordinate 166,849 downwards.
AAACATATGTTGATATATATGATTCTAGCATACACATGCGCATGCGCACCCGGCTACACCCTCAACGCGGGTGGGCGCTGCTCCGCGCGCTCTGCGGGTGCGTGGTTGGCACTCGCGCACGAGCGCAGTGTCCTCCGCCTGGATATGCAGGGCCGTGCCCCAGCGCCCCTCGCCAACGCCTCGTCCGCCGCCGGCCTGGACTACCACTACCGACGTAACCAGCTGTTCTGGTCGGATGTTAAGACTAAGAAGGTTTGTTGTTGGATAATTTATGTTGAATAAACACTATCCAAACATTAACTATATACAGTAATTTTTAATAAATAAAGTAAACCTCAACTCTTTTTACCTTTCAGATACATTCACAAGCACTAAACGCGCCAGCAGGCATTACTCAATACACGAATGATATAACCGTACCATCAGCGTCATGGGCGCCGGTCGCGCTTGCCGTGGACTGGGTGGGCGACAAGCTGTACGTAGCGGACGCGGTGGGACAGAAGATAGATGTGTTTGAGTTGGACGGACGGTGGCATGCTGTGGTTCTTGGATCTAATCTGACCAACCCTGCCGATATTGCGTTGGATCCTACGCTTGGGTTTATGTTCGTTGCTGATAGTAGTCAGGTGAGTCGATGGCATAATGTTTATTCTATAAATTCAGGTTTTTATTGCCAGAGTCTGCCTTTCGACTCAATCTATTTCACTTTGTGAAATACTCAGCATCTCGATGCTAAATCTATTAGTTCTCATGGCCTGATGATTTTTGTAATCATTTTCAGATTATACGCGCAAATATGGACGGAACACACGTTAAATCTATAGTATCAGAAGCTACGTATAAAGCCTCAGGTATCGCAGTGGATACTATCTCCCGACGTATATTTTGGTGCGACTCGTTATTAGACTATATAGAAACTGTTGACTACGATGGAAATTATAGATTTTTAGTATTAAGGGGACAGCAGGTACCAAGTCCTTCTAGATTAGCCTTGTTCGAAGATAGAGTATACTGGACTGGAAGCGCTAAACAAGACATAAGTTCAGTGAATAAATATGAAGGCTCGGCAAGTATTCAAGCGATATACAAAACAAAAGAAATAAGAAAACCTAAAGCAATAACCGTTGTACATTCTTTGAAACAGACCTCCGTAAATAATCCGTGCGGTAATAACAACGGTGGCTGCTCCCAAATGTGTATAGTCACAGCTCTTCAAAATGGTGGACTTGGGTATAGATGCGCGTGTAACATCGGATACAAGTTAGAAACTGATTTAAGAAACTGCATCATCGTCAATGAATTTCTTATGTACTCACAGCAAAGATTTATTAAAGGTAAAGTAATAGATCCAGTTATCGAAGGCTTTAGTGACGCCATTTTACCTGTTGTGTCTAAGAGAGCGAGATTTGTAGGCTTAGATTTTGATGCCAGAGATGAACATATTTACTATTCTGATGTACTACAAGATGTTATTTATAGAATACATAGAAATGGAACTACAAGGGAAATTCTTTTAGCGTCACAAAATGAAGGAGTAGAAGGCTTAGCCGTAGACTGGGCCTCAAAGAACTTGTATTATATTGATTCCAGAAAAGGAACATTAAATGTGCTGTCCACTAGAAATGTTGCACATAAAAGAACTTTATTGAAAGATTTAAAGCGACCGAGAGCGATTGTCGTTCATCCAAACAAAGGATATATTTTCTTTTCGGAATGGGATCGCCCTGCTAACATAAGTAGGGCGAATACAGACGGTACAGGTCTGTTGGTATTTGAAAACGTTACCCTCGGGTGGCCTAACGGACTGTCTATAGATTTCGATGCTAACAGAGTTTATTGGTGCGACGCTTTATTAGACCACGTACAACATGCCAACTTAGACGGTACAGATGTCAAGACAGTAAATTCAAGATTGATAAGACATCCTTTCTCAATAGTTATTTACAAAGATTTCATATACATTACGGACTGGAGACTAGATGCTATAGTTCGTTTGCACAAGTTGACTGGCGAACAGGAAGATATTATGGTGAGAGAACCACAAACAAATAGGCTCTATGGTGTAAAAGTATACAGCGAAGCAATACAGAAAATAGATCCAATGCAGCCTTGTGCTAGAAATAATGGCAATTGTCAGAAGTTCTGTTTCGCCGTTCCAAGGAATAATACAGAGTTGCTAACGGTTAGGTGTGGATGTCCGTACGGTGAAAAGTTAGCAACAGATGGGACTAGCTGTATAGCAGATCCGAGCTCTGAACCACCAGTGCAAGCGTGCCCCAATACGTGGGACTTTACATGCAACAACCAAAGATGTATTCCAAAGAGCTGGGTGTGTGATGGCGACGATGATTGCCTGGACAATAGTGATGAAGAACAAAATTGTACCGGTAAGTTTTTTTTAACTTCACGCACTATCCCCACATAGTAAAGTAGGCAGGGGAAACCTGAGAAGCTATTGCATTGTGTTGAGTGGCGGAACTTACCTTCTTCTTCTCATTCTTCTCGAACTTTTCGTTACCAAAGAGAAGAAATGAAATTATTCAATATTTCTTTCTTCAAATGGGAATTGAACCCGAAACCTGTTGCGTTTATTTTTTTTGTGGCTCTGTGTCACGACTGGTTATTTTACCGGCAAATATTATATTATACTACACGAAATTAATACAAAGTAAAGTAAATTAAATTAAAATATAGTCATGTTAATTTAACTATGCGTGGGGACATGCATCCACCGAGCTATATGCAAGAAAAAGCGTAAATCTTTTTTTCATCTATTTGAAGTCGGACAATAAAGCATATACATAAATTTTTCAGAAACAACGTGCAACGCATCCGAGTTCATGTGCAAATCAGGGCGTTGCATACCCGCCACATTCAAATGTGACTCCGAGAACGATTGCGGCGACTACTCTGATGAGAACGGTTGCGTTAACGTCACCTGCAGTTCTTCACAGTTCCAGTGCGCTAACGGCCGGTGTGTGCCTAACACCTGGAAATGTGACTCTGAGAATGACTGCGGTGATAGTTCTGATGAAGGCCCGCATTGTGCTAATAAGACTTGTGCTTATTTCCAGGTGTGTTATTTTTCTGTGCATTTACGAGTATGCTTTTTTTAGAGTTGGTACCAATGTTTTTGTTAAGTGCTGCTTCTTCATGCACTCTGCATCTTAATACACTCTTATCTTATTTGTCTTTGATAAAATACCAAGTTTTTCTACCAATTTTACTACTTATTATTATTGGAGTAATTATTAATAAAGACTCTAAAATGATTAAAAATGATATTTATAGTACATAAATAAGATAAAAAGTGAATTGTAAAAAAAAATAGGTTATTAGGCCTTATAACTAAGATAGACAACAAGAAAGTTAACTTTGGGATTAGGGAAGGGATGTAGAGAAAATATCTATCTATACTTCTTAAAGTAATTAGTAATTAAACATATGTTATTGTTGATCTCTCACAGTTTACGTGTCCGCGCACTGGCCACTGTATTCCAGCATCGTGGGTGTGCGACGGAGATGACGATTGCTTTGATAAACAAGATGAGGCAGATTGTCCACCCGTTTCGTGCCTCGCCTCACAGTTTAAATGTGCTGATCTGAAACAATGTGTCCAGGTAAACAATTATTGTAGTAATTCTTAAAAAAATAAAATATTTTTGTGGTTTCTACAGTATGGAGTGGCTTAACACTAGTGTCCCTCCCTCTACCTACACTGGTATAAATTAAAGAAAAATAAGCCTTAACTGAAAAAAAAATCATATTATATTGTACTGTTTTGTGATTTACAGGAAGCTTATAAATGTGATGGCATTCCCGATTGTAACGATGGATCAGATGAAGCGGGCTGCCCGTCACTAGCGCCCCATCAATGCGCTGCTGAGAGGCAGTTCCAGTGTGTGTCCTCAGGATTATGTATACCTCGTACTTGGTATTGTGATGGTGAGTTTTATTTTTGTTTTTTTTTGTAATTAGAATTCTTATCTTAATTAATTAAGTATTTAGGTTAGTTCAATTAATTTTATACGTGTGCTCACCGCTATGTTTACACTTAAGATTGTACGCCTAGTGTTAAAATGGCGATAAAACAGAATTTTTAACCTAATAGATGTTACAACGGTAGATTTCGAATTCAACATTCTTTCTGTCTACCCTTTTGTAATCAGTATACATTGTGAATGTTACTTTTGAACAAAATTGATTACTTAGTCTTTTAGTTTATAGATTACAAGTGTATGATTCCTGTCTACAGGCACACCGGACTGCGAAGACCTGTCGGACGAGCCTGCATCGTGCGGCGCAGCGACGTGCGGCGCAGGACACTTCCGCTGCGACAACGCGCGCTGCGTGTTCCGCGCCGCCGTATGCGACGGCCGCGACGACTGCGGCGACGGCTCCGATGAGGGCGCGCGCCACGCCTGCACGCCACCCGCCTTCCGCTGCCCACACGCGCAGTGGCCTTGCCCTGGTGTCACGGGACGCTGCGTTAACCTCACGCAAGTCTGTGACGGCAAATTTGATTGCCCTAATAGTGCTGATGAAGGTTAGTTGCTCGTTTTGAGTCATAATTTTAATCTGTTTTAATATAATGAAGTTTGTTAAGTTGAACGGAATAATCGTAAGAACTGTTGGTTCAAACATTTTTTTTGTGTACTACACTTAATTTATTCAGAAAGGCTATAATATATTTCACCAAGAAGACGAGGCTAAAATTGAAACCTAGTTAAGTGATATAAATAAACCTATACTAGTTGGCTTAGTTTCGTATGAACGATTAAAGCAACTTAGATTAAAACTTCGATTAAAATAACCCACTTCAAAAGTACCTTCCCTAAACGCGACGGATCCCCTAATTAAATATAATTGTAAGCTCACTGAGAAGAGGCTTTTCTGATCTTTCCACAAGCGTCTAAGTAGGTATATTATTAAATTTAATTTTAAATGTATTACCGAAATATTGAAAAATTACAACAGTAAGTCCACAGAATAAATGCAATAAAATCATCAACTTTTCTTATAGGTCCGGGCTGTGATTTCGCAACATGTGAACACACTTCGAGTCTCTGTTCAAACAATTGCAAGCAAACACCGGACGGACCCTTATGTCTTTGCCCAGACGGGGAAGAACTTGAAGCGGACGGTTTCACATGTAAAGACATCGATGAATGCAACCCTCCTGGACTTTGTTCGCAGCAATGTACCAATACCAAAAAATCTTATTTCTGTAGCTGTATTGAAGGTTACCAGCTGAGATCTGACAATCATACGTGCAAAGCTAACAACCACTCTAGTGCATTCCTTATAATTTCCAACAGACATTCTATCTTGGTAGCTGACCTCAACGAACAAGGACTCGAGAGGGTTCCGATAAACGTCGAAAATGTTGTGGCGACAGCGTCTAATATGCACACTGGAACTATTTTCTGGTCAGATATGAAATTAAAGAAAATATCCCGATTAGATCGTGGCACGGAACCACAAGTTATAATTACCACTGGTCTAGACTTAGTTGAAGGATTGGCTTATGATTGGATTGGTGGAAACATATACTGGCTTGATAGTAAATTGAATACTATTGAAGTAGCAAAAGAAGATGGCACAGCTAGAACAGCTTTACTAAGTGGAAACATTACACAACCCAGAGGCATGTGTTTGGACCCCGCACCCAATGCCAGGTGGCTATTTTGGACCGACTGGGGAGAAAACCCTCGTATCGAAAGAGTTGGTATGGACGGCACCCTACGTATGGCGATCATTACCACAAAGATATACTGGCCAAATGGCCTGACGTTAGATACGGCCACACAAAGAGTATATTTTGCAGATTCCAAATTAGATTTCATTGATTTTTGCTACTATGACGGTACAGGGCGGCAACAAGTACTGGCCGGAAGCCATTATCTCTTACATCCTCATTCGCTAACTCTATTTGAAGATACATTATACTGGACTGACCGTCAGTTGAATAGAGTACTGTCGGCGCATAAGTTTAGAGGCACAAATCAAACTGTTGTGTCTCATTTGATATCTCAGCCGTTATCTATCCACGTTCATCACCCTTCCTTACAACCGCAGTACCCGTCGCCTTGCAAACCGGAATCTTGTCAACATCTCTGCTTACTAAGTCCCAATAGTACAGTAGGATATACTTGTATGTGTAAGCCGGGATATAAACTGTTGCCAGATGGAAAATGTGTGGAAGGTAACGTCTACACTATTTGTAATTTATCTATTTTGTATTTATATGTAAGTAATTATTATTTTTAATAATGGTTATATGTTTTGCAGAGGAAAATGCATATCTGATGGTACTTAAGGGATCACAAATAATTGACTTGTCAACAGATGGTTCTGGTAGAGCAGGACAGTTACCACCAGTAGTTGGTATTCAAGGTTGGTATTCAATACGTATATATATAAATATATATATTATAATCAAAAAGATAGGAAGAAAGAAACAAGAAATGAAATGTTAAAATTCCATATAGTTAATCTTTCAATTTGATATAATTTTATTTTCTATATTTTATATTAGGTGGAGTACAACTAGACTATGATCGTCAAGGTCATATGCTGTACTGGCTACAGTCTATATCTGGTGATAGTGAAGAAGATGAGAACTGCACAATCTACAGTATGCCTTATGGCGGTGGTAATAAAGTTGAGTTTTTGGGACAAGATACTGGCATCGTTGGGTCTCCCTCCGCTATTGCATTTGACTGGCTTGGACGTAACTTATTTATGGCAAACAAAGCTGCAAGTAACATTGAGTTGGTGAGAGTCGATGGCAAAGTTAAATATAGAACTATTGTGTTTGCAAACGATGGAAGTAGAACTTCAATCGCTAAACCTAAAGGAATTTGTTTGGATCCCACTGAAGGGTACGTATTTCAATAACGTTGATGAATAAAATCATTGTGACGTTTACTTTTATATAATATTTATATATTTAAAATAAATAACGGAAGAGTTTTCTAAATATTATTCTTATAATTTTCAGAAAAATTTACTGGTCAGATGATGGAGGTTTCGGTGTACCAGCCAAAATTGGAAAAGTAAATATGGATGGAAGTAATCCTGTGATCCTTGTAGACACAATTGAACGACCTGAAGCAGTTACTATTGATATAGAAAAGAAAATTGTATACTTTAGCACACAGTATCCCGCTAGTATCAACAGTGTCAACACGGAAGGAAATGATAGGAAAACTATTTTAACGGAGGCTAATGCCATTTCATACCCTAAAGTTATCGCAGTACTCGATTCAAGACTTTATGTACTTGACACAAGACACGAAAAAATATTCAAAGCAGATTTACCAAATGGTGATAACATCAAAGTCATATTAGACAACGAAAGTGACTTGAAGTCGTTAACAATATACCAAAAACGAAAAATGATGCATCATCCATGTTCTCAAAATAATGGTGGCTGTGAACAAGTTTGTATTCCTAGTGAAGGTGGTTCAAGAGTTTGCGCATGCTCCGTTGGTTATAGAAAAGAGAATGAAGTTAATTGCATTCCCTATAAAACATTTGCTGTTGTGTCACAATTAGATTTAATTAGAGGTTACAGTCTTGATTCTAGCGCTGAAGCTATGGTTCCAGTTACTGGACAAGGACACCACATACTACACGTAGACGTTCATTTTGCTGACAATTATATATACTGGGTCGAATTCAACAGAGGTCAATATAATGGCATTTTCCGTATACGACCGAATGGCTCTGAACTACAACATGTTGTTAAAGATGGTATTGGTAGCAATGGTATTAGAGGATTGGCAGTGGATTGGGTTGCTGGTAATTTGTACTTTACTAATGTATTCCCACACGAAAATTACGTCGAAATGTCTTGGCTTGACGGATCTAACAGGAAAGTTTTAGTGAAGACAACAATGGATGCGCCAAGGGAACTAGCGGTCAACCCTATCAAAAGATTGCTTTATTGGATAGATTATGGTCAATATCCGCGTATTGGTAAAGCTTACCTTGATGGCAGCAACTGGCAAACTGTTGTTAGTTCTGGAATATCTAATCCGAAAGATTTAACTATCGACATGTTGACACATGATGTATACTGGGTCGACTCAAAACTGGATCAAATACAAAAAATATCTTACAATGGAGGTAACAGACAATTAATTAGATCTAATTTACCAAACCCAATGGGAATTGCTATACACACTAGCAGTGTTTATTGGGTAGACAGGAACTTGCAAACAATATATAAAGCATCAAAATTGCCTGGTAACATGTCGATGCCGGAAAAAGTACGAACAAATCTACCAAAATTAAGAGATATAGTTATATTTGACATTAACAATCAACCTACAGACGAAAATAATCCTTGTAGAAAGCTTGGAAATGGTGGATGTGATCAATTATGTTTTAGTTATCCTCCAGAAGCCAATAAAGGTTACACTCATCGTTGCGAATGTGCAACAGGACAAATATCAGCAAGCAATCCGAAAAAATGCGACGTAGTTGATGAATATTTAGTATTCACAACCAGGACTGAAATTCGTGCAGTTAACTTAGATCCAAAATCTACCGGGGTGCCCTTCAAACCTATCGGTAATCTCACGAATGTTGTTGGTGTTGAATTTGATTACGCAGATAACAAATTATTCTTCACGCAAATAAGACCTTGGGCGCGGATTGCTTGGATGTCCGCAAATAATCCAGATGCAGCTGGAATTCAAAATATTATCAATAAGAATATCAATCCTGAGGGAATTTCTTACGATTGGACTCAAAAGAAAGTTTACTGGACTGATAGTTCTAATAATTCAATTTACGCAATGAATCTGGACGGCACAGAGCTCGTTATGATTGCTAGAGTAGAGCGTCCTAGAGCTATAGTAGTAGATCCATGTAACGGTACACTTTATTACACCGACTGGGGTAGGTTTGGTACATCCGGTAAAATCTACAGAACTACTATGGCTGGTTCTCTTAAAAAAGCTGTCATCGATAAAGATTTGTCGCAGCCTAGTGGACTTACTATTGATTTTGATGAAAATATGTTGTATTGGACTGATGCTGTCAGAGAAAAAATTGAACGCTCCAAGTTAGACGGAACGGATCGAGAAGTTTTAATTTCTGCAACAATTTATCCGTTTGCTATTACTGTCTTTGGAAATTACATATACTGGACTGATCTTCAGTTACGAGGTGTTTACAGAGCCGAAAAACACACTGGTGCAAATATGATAGAAATGGTTAAACGATTAGAAGATTCTCCTCGAGACATCCACATTTACAGTACAAGCAGACAAAAATGTCAAAAGAATTTATGTAAAATCAATAATGGTGGCTGTGCGCAAAGCTGTCATCCAGCACCTAATAATTCAGTTGAATGCAAGTGTGATGATAACACTAAGCTAGTCAATGAAGGTAGAATGTGTGTCGCTAAAAACATTACCTGTGACGCTAGCAAATTCTTCTGCGCTAATGGAAAATGTATAAGTAGAATGTGGTCTTGCGACGGAGATGATGATTGTGGTGATAATTCTGATGAAGACAAAAATTACTGTGCGTATCACTCATGTTCGCCAAATGAGTTCCGTTGTAATAATGGTCGTTGCATATTTAAATCATGGAAGTGTGACCACGAAAATGATTGCAAAGATGGATCTGATGAAGAAGGTTGTGTGTATCCACCATGCGCAGAAGGTGAGTTTACTTGCCTAAATTCACGATGCATACCCAAAACACAAGTTTGTAATGGTATTAACGATTGCAAGGACAATATCACTTCTGATGAAACTCACGAAATGTGTCCTAGAAATACAACTTGCCCAGCAAATCATCTCAAGTGTGAAAAAACCAATATTTGTGTTGAGCCCTATTGGCTTTGTGATGGTGACAACGATTGTGGTGACAATTCTGATGAAGATCCATTACATTGTGCACAACGAACTTGTCCACAGAATAGCTTCCGGTGCCCCAACCATAGGTGTATTCCGGCTACATGGTATTGTGATGGGGACGATGACTGCGGTGATGGCGCGGATGAGCCTCCAGAATATTGTCGCTCTGAAGGTAGAACTTGCTTTGGCGATCTATTTACTTGTGATAATGGAAATTGTATTCCTAGAATTTATATTTGCGACGGCGATAACGATTGTTTGGATAATAGTGACGAGGATAATAGACACCAGTGTAATGAAAGAAAGTGTGATGCTGAAACCGAATATACATGTGAAGAGAACAAATTCTGGGGAAGAGCTCAATGTATTCCTAAAAAATGGCTGTGTGATGGAGATCCTGACTGTATAGATGGTGCTGATGAAAATTCTACTATCCATCACTGCTCTACTCCAACTCCATGCTCAGAAGACCAATTCCAATGTAACAATGGACGCTGTATAAACGAAGGATGGGTCTGTGATCATGATAATGACTGTGGAGATGGATCAGATGAAGGGAAACAATGCAATACGCAATATAAACAATGTACTGATCAAGAATTCAGATGCCAGAACTTTAAATGTATCAGAAACCATTTCAGATGTGATGGAGAGGACGATTGTGGTGATCATTCCGATGAAGTAGACTGCGTAAAAGGTAATAAAACTTGTCCAACAGGACAATTTAAATGTAATAACGATCAATGTATTGACAATAGGCTTGTTTGTAATAAGGTTTCTGATTGTACTGATGATTCTGATGAACCTGCTCATTGCAACGTTGATGAATGTGCCAAATTAGAGATAAATCAATGCGGTCATAAATGTGTTGACACATTAACAGGATATTATTGTGATTGCAATCAAGGATACAAACTTTTGAGTGACGGCAAAGCTTGCGCGGATATAGATGAATGTGTAGAAACTCCAGGCGTCTGCTCACAATACTGTTCAAATACTCCAGGCTCTTACTATTGTAAGTGTAATGAACAATATTATGAAAGAGAAGCTGATGAGCATACATGTAAAAGAAAGGACAATACAACAGCATGGATTATATTTACAAATAAATATTATGTAAGGAATATGTCTACGGATGCGTCCCTCTATAATTTAGTGCATCAAGATCTCATGAACGTAGTTGCCATAGACTTTGATGTCAAAGAAAACTATATGTACTTTGCGGATGTATCTGCAAAAACTATATATAGATCAGATTATTCGAATCCCAGCCCATCAAAGGATGTAGTAATTCGACACGATTCTCATGGCTTGGAAGGCATTGCAATTGACTGGATTGGCCGAAAAATATACTGGTTAGATAGACATTCAAAGAATTTAGACGTAGCTGAATTAGATGGAACTAGAAGAAAAACCCTTAAAACCGGCATTGCAGACCCAAGAGCAATTGTAGTTCACCCTGGTACAGGATATCTTTATTATACTTCCTGGCACCTTCAAGCCTATATTGGAAAAGTAGGCATGGACGGTTCTAACTTTACAGCAATTCTAAATTGGGAAGACGATATTGCATGGCCTAATGCTTTAACGATCGATTACTTTACAGATAGGATTTATTGGGCTGATGCTCACTTAGATTACATTGGCTCTGCTGATTTAGAAGGTAGACATAGACATATTGTATTATCCGGTAGTAAAGTTCCTCACGTTTTTGCGTTAAGTCTATTTGATGATGAAATATATTGGACAGATTGGAACTTAAAGGCCATAAGCAAGGCTAATAAACACTCGGGTGAAAACTTAACTTTGCTTAGAAATACAACACATCGTCCATATGATATTCATGTCGTACATCCTCTGCGACAATTGCCTTACAATAACCCTTGCGGGGAAAATAATGGAGGATGTTCACACTTATGTCTTATTGCACCGCCGCATGAATCTAGCTATCTTAACATAGAGGGTTATGGTGAAGAAGGCGCTACAACATACAAATGCGCGTGTCCTAATCAATTTTATTTAGCTCGAGATATGAAAACGTGCATTGCCAATTGTACCGATGGTCAACACAGATGTAATGGACACGACGAAAAATGCATACCGTGGTTCTGGAAATGTGACGGAGAAAAGGATTGTAAAGATGGCTCTGATGAACCTGACACTTGTCCGGTTCGTCACTGTAGGGCAGGCTCATTCCAATGTAAGAATACAAATTGTACTCCTGCTGCAACTATTTGTGATGGAACAGATGACTGTGGGGATGGCAGTGACGAAGCGCAATGTGCCCACGAATGTCCTCTACTGGAATTTAAATGCAAGTCAAGTGGCAGATGTATATTGGATAGTTGGAAGTGTGACGGTGACACCGATTGTAAAGATAATAGCGACGAAGACCCTGCGATGTGTCATAATCGTCCATGTAATGCGGACACCGAATTCGCTTGTAAAAATGGACGTTGTATACCCAAGTTATGGATGTGTGACTTCGACAATGATTGTGGTGACGATTCAGATGAACCAGCTTATATGTGTAGACAGAAAAACTGCACCAATGGGTGGAGAAGATGTCCGGGTCAGTCGAATTACAGATGCATACCAAAGTGGCTATTTTGTGATGGTAAAGATGATTGCAGAGATGGATCGGATGAATTACCTGAAAATTGCCCATCTTGTAATAGCGAGACAGATTTTACGTGCCAAAATAAACGTTGCATTCCTAAACAATGGCTTTGTGATTTTACTGATGATTGTGGTGATGGAAGTGATGAAGCGGAATCTGTTTGTCAACATAAATACAGAGAATGCTCAGAATCAGAATTTAAATGTGGTAATGGAAAATGCATCTCCTCAAGATGGCGTTGTGACCATGAAGATGACTGCGGAGACAATACCGACGAAATGGAATGTGGTGGATTCCAATGTAAAAATGGAACATTCCAATGTGAATCGGGTCACTGCATTGCAGCTTACTTCAGATGCGATGGGGACAGAGACTGTAGAGACTTATCTGATGAAGTTGGATGTCCGCCACGATTCCCTGGTGGCAGATATTGTCCAGAGAGCAGGTAATTTACATAATTCATAATTAAAAGTATTACCTTAAATTGTACTTTATTCAGACAAATCTCATCTGTTGTAATTAATTAATAAAAATGTTTTTTCATAGATTCCAATGTGCAAATAAATTGTGCGTGTCACAATCAGACCTTTGTGATGGAACAGATGACTGCGGCGACGGGTCCGACGAGGCTCCTTCAATTTGCACCGATTTTAATTGCGATACCCTTCGACGCTTCCATTGTGACAATCACCGTTGCGTGCCTAGGTAAGATTTATTTGATAAATATGTCTTAGTGTTGCAATTATTCTTCTATGAATTACTATTTACTATATTATCATTCCATTTTCTGTAGGTATCAAGTATGTGATGGTATAGACAATTGTGGTGACGGTTCAGATGAAAATAATATGACACTCTGTGCATCGCGCGCACGTCCTTGTGATCCGCTCACTCAGTTCCAATGCGCCAACCGAAATTGCGTGTCACGAACACAACTTTGTGACTTGGCAGATGACTGTGGAGATGGATCTGATGAATTAGGATGTCATCACACACATACATGTTCGCCAGTTGATAAAGGTAATTTAAGTTCTTTTTTAAAATATAATGAAATAAGAGGAATAGACAATTTTAATGTCAAGAAGTTTATTTTTGCCTTTCACAAAAAAATAAAATTAAAAAAATAAAAATAAAACTTCTCAACTCAATAAGCAATGTCAAAATTGGGTGGTCTGTGGGAAGCGGAGTGTCTTAAGACTAGGTCCCTCTACCTACCCTTCTATATGCGACATACAACAACATGATAGTAAAAAATTACATCTTGCTATTTCTTTTTCAGGCGGCTGTGAACACTTCTGTACAAATTTGACGTTGCCTGCTGGAGGTGCTGCGGGTATTGCGGGTTCTGGTGGATACATCTGCACGTGCTTCCAGGGCTGGATTATATCGCGCGCGGACAGCAAGCGCTGCTCCGACGTAGACGAGTGTGCGACCGGCGCTCACCACTGCTCACACCTCTGCACTAACCTGAATGGCAGCTATAGTTGTAGCTGTCGTGAAGGTTTTAAGTTAGTATATCACTGCTTTAATACTATATTTCGATAACTACCATATAAAAAAAATACAAAATATTTGAATTCTAATCAAAAAATATTTTCAGGTTGGCCGACTCCCTGTCCGGTATATGTAAGGCTGTGAAAGACGAAGTAGTGTTAATATATGCTAATGGACCTGAAATACGAGCATTCGTACAAGATAAAAATGAACAATTCGACATCATTACTTCAGAAAAGAGAATAGAAGCTATTGATTACGATCCCAAGCAAGAAATGATATTCTGGGCGGATAGCTACGACAAAACAATAAAACGTTCATATATGATCAATGCTCTTAATGGCGAAGTTAAAAATGGATACGCACAAGATTTAAACATGAAAGGGAATTCTAAACCGACAGCACTCGCAGTGGATTATATTGGGGAAAACTTATACTGGACTGAAACTGACAGAACTGGATCGAAGCCTAGGGGTCGTGTTATGGTAGCAAGAACTGATGGGCGATACCGACGTGCGTTAGTGTCAGCTGGTATTGAAAGCCCTACCTCATTAGCCCTCGACCCACAATTTGGCAAAATGTACTGGACTGATGCAGGATCGGCGCCGAAAATTGAAACAGCCTGGATGGATGGCTCGAAGAGACGGCCTATCATCACTGAGAATATTCGCCATCCCACTGGCCTAGCCATCGATCATGCCATGGATCATACCATATACTGGGCTGATACGAAATTGAACACGATAGAAATGATGAAACAAGACGGAACAAATCGTAAAGTAATTTTGAAAGGAGAAAGCTTAAAACATCCTATATCCTTAGATGTATTTGAATCGTCATTGTACTGGATGACACGGGATACCGGGGAGCTGGTGCGCCAAGATAAATTCGGAAGAGGAGTGCCATTTGTCATATCCAAGGATCTAGTCAATCCATCAGCTGTGAAAGGTTGGCTTTAGAATTTTAATTGCTTTATTTAAATTGTTATATATTAATGCATATTTATTTCCCCTGTATCAGATTGTGTTCAATCGAAAAACAAGAAATAGAATGCTTTATCAGCGCGTGCTTTTTATTTATTATATTTTTTTCTTCACTGTCGTAAATTTATTAATTAATATATCGTCCGCAGTGTACCACCCGGCGCGCTATAACACATCACTGGACGCGCGTAGCGGCTGCGCGAGTGCTCCCTGCTCTCACCTGTGCCTGGCCGTACCCGCCGGCCGCCGCTGTGCCTGCCCCGACCTGCTGCCGCCGCCAAAGCGC
>JAKRZM010000821.1:139374-151501 GCA_036379175.1 Heliconius cydno galanthus | reverse complement strand
GCCGCGGCCTGGTTCGTCATAAGGAAGAGGCCCTTGTGAGTGTCCACGTCACTTACTTAGTTTGTATTTCTTACTATTCTTTATCTTTAGTCAGGCTATGCAGATGAAGATGTAGTGTGTTTTTTTTTACTTAATCTTAAATTCATTTAACAAGCATGGTCCTCTTTATAAACAGTGGATACAAACAAACCTTTGTTTTTGTATTATGTCCGTATTATTTTTTTTACTTGTAATAGTTATAAAAAATATATTTGTAATTAGTAGTTCAGTAAAATTTACTTATTTTATTTTATTTTTTTGTTTTTACTTCTTCTTATATTTTTCATATTTTATGTCCTTATTTTTGTGTTATTTATTATGTACAATAGTAATATAATTTTATGAATTTCAATTTGTGTAACCCCCTATTTATTACAGCGGTAAAGGCGGAGGGCTCGGTAGCCTCGCGTCATCACAGAGCGTATCGTTCCGTGCGGGCTCCAACGTGGAGTTCGGTACGGGGCTCAGCACGCCCAGCACGGGGCCGCCTGGTGCCGATGTATATGCACTAGATGAACCAGCGAGAAAAGGTCGTGACTTTAGCAACCCTATGTATGAAGCTGTTACCAGAGCCACAGCAGCTGGGGAACCTGAACCGCCTTTGCGTGAGTGTCATATTTATAGCTTTGGATTTTTTTTAGATATTGTTGTCATCAACCGTGTCCGACTGGTGACGTTTTGACTGTGGAGAACAAAGCCGCTTTCATGTAGTGGATCATCTGAACATCCAATATATCGGTTACGAAAGTTTCTTTTACCCTAGAAATGAACCTGCTTGTTTTATTTTTTTATTTGAATATAATTAATTTCTACGATATCTACCTCACAACCGTCACGTTTTGAGTCAGACATTGTCAGACTGCATCACAATAAGCTCAATTGGGATTATTAAAATTTTACTTATATTCATATTTGTAACTCCACAGCCGGTATCTACGAGGTGCCAGAAGACATAAAAGACAAGGTGGTGTCGGCGGTGATATCGCCGTCGTCGACAGAGACGCGCGAGGGGCGCGGCAACAAACGGGCGCGCGCGCTCGACCCCGCCGCCGACACCGGCGTCGACACGCAGCAGCTCGTCCGCGAGGACCGCGACTGCTAGCGCCGCGCTCGCCCGACCGGACTTACTAAGACGGTTTCTACTTATATAGTTTGGTGACGACGTTTAACTATTACTGATATTTCAATCTACTCGCACTAGTTAGTGCGCGAGGATAGCAACAACCCAATATTCGTCACTTGTTAAAATGTTTTATACTGTTCTGTCACATTCCAGAAAATACTATCCTATTATTGTTTAGTGACGATAATGAACTATTGAATTTATTTTTGAATATATTATAATGTTTACAGTCGCCATGTTGGGTGACTGGAGTCGACAAAAAGTTAATGACGGAGCAAAGATATAATGGAACTAACAATGTTAATTTATGTATATTGTTAAACCAAATGATGTTATTCTAGCTAGTTTGTTCCATGTTAATTACAATGTTCTTATACTTTATTTCACATTTTTTTATCTAATTATATTTTTTTAATAACGGACTGTTATTTATCTACAATTTTTTTCAGCTGGCAACACTTGTGCTACGCAATGTTGTCTACTGTCTCTGTATTTACTTATATATTTTACTACTCGTTAACCTATATCACTGTTATTTGTTTTATATTTTATTTTATTGATATTTTATTTTTACTTTTTTTATTTTCAACTAACTCCGGCCGTACTTATGTGTCAGTATTTTTCTTCGTCGAATTCATATCATCACGTGATATCATCTAGATGTATGTATATTGTGAGGACACTATAATAAATATATTATTATATATATATGAGTCTCGCTCAGTTTAGGACTATTCGGGTTGGACCAAGTCCGGGCCGTTCGTAGTTCTAAGCCGAGGCGAGTATAGAGAGATCATTTAGTACATATTATGTCATACAGTAAAGTAGGAAGGCGACGACCACCGGCCGTTTTGCCTATCGTTGTAAGTTTATTTGACAATAGCGACGTAACTATTTAGAAAATAATTTATTTATTTCGTTATAAGACTATGTAAAATATAGCTAAAAAATATATTTTGTGTTTTATATTATTTTGTCTATTAAATGGTAAAAAAATATTATTTCATTGTGGTATTTGACGATTTGCCATAAATGTGTGAGATAACTGTTGTTTAATGTTAAAGTATCGTCAATTTTTGTTATAAAGTCCTTTGTCCACTGTAAATATGTGCGTTCCCGTTTGTGATGAACATTAATTGAAAACAAACGAATCATATTGAAGCAAATAAAGCAATTAGATCAATTTAAATTAGATCAAAAAAATTAATAATTTTAACATTTAATTATAACATTTTCGTTCTCATTTCTGTATTTATTGGCCACATGACTGTTTAGCATTTGAAAAAAAAAGTGCCGTTTAATTATACAAAAAAAAAATAGAAAAAAATGTTAAAAAAATGGAAATTGTTATATTTGCTTTTGTATTAATTTATAATGTTTGTCGGACTTTGTCATTAGTTGTCCCATTTAAAATGTATATAGTATTTAGATTTGTTGTTTCTCAAAGAGAAGCATAGTGTGTGGATTTTGTTAAATTTAATGTTTTTAAATGGGCCAACTAATAACGATTGTATCTAGAAGTTGTATACATATAAATAACATCACAACTTTTTTTTTATAATATAATTGCATATTGACCAGAGGCACACTAGATGGAGTTAAATATACAATTATTGTAAAAAGTATAAATCTGTCAATATAATAAATAAGGAGAGGAAATATTTTTGTATCGGGATTATTATTATTAGTTGTTTGACATTAGTCGAGAATATTGTGTAAAAATAAATTAATTATGGAATATATGTATGAGTGCTTATTTAATTACCTACTTAGTTATTTTTTATATCATATGCATTTTTTGTTTTCGCTTAAGTTATTATTCACCATTTTTTACAAAATTTTAAAGTGCATAAAAACTTAGACATCCCGATTTGAAAGGGACTGTCTCATTTATCGCTTGTGCCGGTGTCCTGAATATGCCGCCGGGAAGTACAAATGTCCCGTTTCTTCAGAATGGCATGTAAATTTGTTTGGTTGAAACATTTTTAATGTTTATTTAATTTTACAAAAAATACGGAAGTATTTAATTATTTATTAAAGTGTCAAGTTTACATAAAATAACAACGGAAGCACTATCACACGTCGAGAAAAATTAAAGATAAAAAACCAAGTGGGTTTCGCTTTTAGTAATTTTTAATGTTAGTCATAACTAAGTCCTATCGCTGCCAATTCCAATATTACATTATTGATTATATATATGGTAACTAAGTAAGTACTTATTCAAATTTAAAACTTAGTACGAAATGTCTTTAAAATAGGTTCAAAATAATACAGTTACTTACCGTAGTGTTATATATTCATAATGTTAAACAAACAAAGTAGAATCTCGAGACATTAATAGGTATATACAAATAAAATATTACATAATAAATTGTATATAAAATTTTGAAATATCAAATTTCGCAGTTTTGGCGCGAATTCGTTTTTCAATTCGGTCGCCGCGTATACTGATTAGTTAGGTTTAGTTTTTTTATCAGAATCATATGACTTATGCTCAAACAGTATGATACAAATCTCCATTAATGCAAAAATATTATACAATATAAAATATGTAGGTTCATTTCGCTTACAAAATAGCACAAATATTACAAAAGATGTTTATGCAATGAGAGCACGAGCTAGCACTATACAGTCATACATCAAACTGAGATAACATGTTATCTTTAGACGAATATAATATTATATTATGTATTAGTTAATTTCAGTTCTCCACTGATTAAGTTTGTTACTAATCAAATATTATTTGTGTAGTGTATTTTGCAATTAGTTGATTTACAAGAATTGGTAAGTACTAATATTTTATTTAAATAATTATAATAATATCTGTAGACTTGCAGAGCAATGCTAGACAAGGCTCTCGCTGCATAACATGTAATAAAAGCAATGGATACACGAGAATAGTTAAAATAATTATTTATTTCATTGTTTTGTTGAATATTGTCTGCTTTATTTGTTTTAAGTATATTAATAAAATACAAAATAGCACAAAAGTTAAACTATAACTAATCATTCTAAAAGAAAACCATTACAGTTAGAATTTAATAATAACATAAAATATTTAGAGAATAAAGATTATTGTTGTGGCGCAGGGGTACAACTCACAAGTAACCACTATAAACGCTACAGATTGTGGGTTCAAAACCCACTATAGGATATTAAATAATTAATATTTTCATCTCTTCACTCCGGTAATAAGGCATAGCGCGGCGTTGAATTCCGCCACTCAAAATGCAATGGCTCCAAAATTCGGCGGATAATAGGAACCGACAATGTCTTAATTGGAACATTTACTCTTTTATCTGCTTACTTTGCTGTGCTGTGTGTCGCATATATTAATTTGAACAAATATCACAATCATTATCGTCGTAGTGGGGTCGGTGTATTGACCATTACATAAGTTTTGATAAGATAATATTGTAGATTATAAGATCCTTCAATAAAAATATTATTTTTATTAGTAGCTTTCAAAGTTATAAGTTTTTAAATAATTTGCTCAAGTTATGTAAGTCTAATCATTAGACTCTAATGGATTAGATACGTCAATTTTAATTTTCCCTAGTAAAGTTAATTTATGTAAAAACATTCACATGTCACATTTTCAATTTCATTATTTTCAAAAGGCATTTCTCTATTTTTATGAAACTGAGTATATCTTTCAAATACGTGAATTAATGACAAATAGATTTTTATTGTTTATGGCTTTTCGCAATAAAGATATTTCTTATCTGTACACAATATACTTAAGTATGCAAATGACATTACAATCAAGATGTTGCCATTACACAATAAAAAAATAAAATGCCAAAAGTCAAAAAACTATAAATAAATACAGCCAAATACCTAATTCTTATATATAAGCATTTTAAAGTCAGTAGAAACGTTAAGTAGATAGTTTAGTGTATAATTTTAATTTATATAATAAAATGCGTATGCATCTAAACATGTAATATATAAAGTATAACTGCTAGTGTCATTTTGAATTTATTAAATTAATATTTACNAAAAAACCAAGTGGGTTTCGCTTTTAGTAATTTTTAATGTTAGTCATAACTAAGTCCTATCGCTGCCAATTCCAATATTACATTATTGATTATATATATGGTACTTAAAGATAAAAATGCAAATGCTGTCTATGCTAAGACAAAAAGCACTAAGTAAGTATTTAAGTATTCAAATTTAAAACTTAGTACGAAATGTCTTTAAAATAGGTTCAATATAATACAGTTACTTACCGTAGTGTGATATATTCAAAATGTAAAACAAACAAAGTAGAACCTCGAGACATTAATAGGTATATACAAATAAAATATTACATAATAAATTCTATATAAAACTTGAAACATCAAATTTCGCAGTTTTGGCGCGAATTCGTTTTTCAATTCGGTCGCCGCGTATACTGATGGTCTAGTTTTTTTTATCAGAATCATATGCTCAAACAGTATGATACAAATCTCCATTTATGCAAAAATATTATACAATATAATATATGTAGGTTCATTTCGTTTAAAAAATAGCACACATATTACAAAAGATGTTTATGCAGTGAGAGCACGAGCTAACACTATACAGTCATACATCAAACTGAGATAACATGTTATCTTTAGGCGAATACAATATTATGTATTAGTTAATTTCAGTTCTCCACTGATTAGGTTTGTTACTAATCAAATATTATTTGTGTAGTGTATTTTGCAATAAGTTGGCTTACAAGAATTGGTAAGTACTAATATTTTATTTAAATAATAATAATATCTGTAGACTTGTAGCGCAAAACTACACAATGCTCTCACGGATAAAAATAATTATTTACTTCATTCTGTTTGGTTGAATATTGTCTACTTTATTTGTTTTAAGTAAATTAATAAAATACAAAATAGCACAAAAATTAAACGAAACTAATCATTCTAAAAGAAAACCATTACAGTTAGAATTTAATAATAACACAAATATTTAGAGAATAAAGATTATTGTTATTTAATTGTGAGGTCAGTTGTGGCGCAGGGGCACAACTCACATGTAAACCACTATAAACGCCACAGATTGTGTGTTCAAAACCCACTATAGGATATTAAATAATTAATATTTTCATCTCTTCGTACCGGTAATACGGCACAGCGCGGCGTTGAGTTTCGCCACTCAAAACGCAATGTCTTAATTGGAACATTTACTCTTTTATCTGCTTACTTTGCTGTGCTATATCCAAGCGTGAAGTTTTAAAAAAAATATCTGACAGTACTAAGCCTATATTAATTTTAACAAATATCAAAATCATTATCGTCGTAGTGGGGTCGGTGTATTGACCATTACATAACTTTTGATAAGATAATATTGTAGATTATAAGATCCTTCAATAAAAATATTATTTTTATTAGTAGCTTTCAAAGTTATTAGTTTCTAAATAATTTACTCAAGTTATGTAAGTCTAATCATTAGTCTCTAATGGATTAGGTACGTCACTTTTACTTTTCCCTAATTAAGTTAATTTATGTAAAAAACGTCACATTTTCCATTTTTAGAGAAGGATAATTATAACAAAGGCATTTCTCTATTTTTATGAAATCTTTCAAATACGTGTATTAATGACAAATAGATTTTTATTGTTTATGGCTTTTCGCAATAAAGATATTTCTTATCTGTACCCAATATACTTAAGTATGCAAATGACATTACAATCAAGATGTTGCCATTACACAATAAAAAAAAAATGCCAAA
Source organism: Heliconius cydno galanthus (assembly GCA_036379175.1). Lineage (NCBI taxonomy): Eukaryota > Metazoa > Arthropoda > Insecta > Lepidoptera > Nymphalidae > Heliconius > Heliconius cydno. The sequence goes on along the minus strand of JAKRZM010000821.1, from coordinate 144,627 downwards.
AGTCAAAAAACTATAAATAAATACAGCCAAATACCTAATTCTTATATATAAGTATTTTAAAGTCAGTAGGAACTTTGTGTAGATAGTTTAGTGTATAATTTTAATTTATATAATAAAATGCATATGCATCCAAACATGTATATATAAAGTATAACTGCTAGTGTCATTTTGAATTTATTAAATTAATATTTACATGCATTATTTACGTAATTTGCTCAATTCTTAAATAACCTTACTGTAGGTCACCGCTCATTTACATTAATCAACCGACTACAATATCAATAATCAGTTATTAAAATCTAATTGTTGAACGAACCTATCGATTGTAAATACGATACATAACCAACGAGGTAAGCGAAGTGTTATCCTGCTCTTACATTAAATATAGAGATTGAACAGTGTTATATAAAATTAAAAAGCCTATCATAATAATGATTAGTGAGTTATTATATTTCGTGTAATTTTGTGTAAAGTGACGTATTTAAAGTAGTGTCACTGATTACAGAAAATGTCATCGAAGCTGATGATAAGGTGCGCCGCCGCCAGTCGCAGAGTGGCCGTTGAACCAGTGTTATTACCGCAAAAGATATTTACTAGCTCGCGAACGATGGCTTCCAAAGCTGTTACGATAGATAATATTAACCCTAATATTTTGAAACTTGAATATGCAGTACGAGGACCTTTGGTTATTCGCGCCGCCGAAATCGAAAAGGAATTGGAAAAGGTAAGATTTTAAATAGTATTTATATTAGTTAGTTTATAATTTATATTAATTAATTAAAAGTAAAAGTATAATTGTTTGAGTCAGTTACCCACTTATTAAAGCTTATTTGGCAATATGTTAGTACTTTCTAAATATAATTGAAAGTTCAGGACTTCAAGGTCATTCAGGATATTCTAACATTTATATATTTATATTTATTGATGTTTATTTTTAATGAGTTACATGGAGTAGAATTAATTCATTTTAAAGTTATTGTATACTTCCTTTTTTACTAACTTGTCCTTGGACTTGTAGTTTGTGAATATAATAATCTAATTTGCACAGTTAAATAGTTTATTAGCATATATGTACTTTTTATTAGAACTTTAACTAAAAATTATTACATTTATACAAATGTATATGAATTCTGTGTTTTCATGTTTTATTTTTTAATATATTTCTAATGTCAATTCTAATGTCATCATTCACATTATTATTACAACAGTACTTATTACAACATTGCATTAGTTCTTATCTAAAATTTTATTGCATCATATCTTCACTTTTTATTATGAAACAATATACATATTTTAAACTGGCTTTTAAGCTACCTATAAAGATTATTAGAATCTTAGATTAAATTATTATACTCATTTTTCTAATTAGTTACTCAAATTTGAATTTTAATAATTTAGATACAATTTAAACTTAATTAACTACAATACCATGATAGATAAGTTGTATATTTTTATACCTGCAAATATCTATACCATTATTATAAAATTGAAGAGTTTGTTGTTTGAACATGCAAATCTGAGAACCTATAGATTTCAATTGAAAAATTCTTTTTGTGTTGGATATGGGCTATATCAAGGAAATTATAAGCAACTGTAAACACAAGAGTTTGTGGATTCGATTCCCATTTGAGGAAAAAGAAAAATAATATAAATATTTTCATTTCCTCTCTCTGATAATGAGGCAAAGCACAGCACTGAGTTCTGCCACTCAACAGGCAATGCATCCAGAATTTGGCTGAAAGTGGGTAATCTTAATGAGAACGAAGTGTATTTACAATAGTTACCCAGGGTCCCTATTCCTACCCTGCTTAGTGTGGGATTCAATGTAAAGCTAAAAAAATATATATATATATGTTATTTGTATAAAATTAACCCACTGTACTCATGGTCTTAGTTACATTCTACATTTAGATTGCATCATACAAAACCAATATTTATTTTCATTTGATTACACTTATGAAGTTGCAAGTATAAACTAGTCCCGTTGATTGTCTTCTAGATTGTATAAATAATATTATATTTCATTATATAAACAGACAGATTGTGTTGCAATTGCAATGTTATATTGCTTACTATGGCTTTAATCTTTCAATCAATTGATAGATGAAGCTATAAATATGTCTGTTCAATATATGTGCATGCAATCAAATAGCCTATTGTAATCAATATAATATATTTCTCAATTTAAGAGATAGAAGTTGAGAACTGAGGTGCATGTTGAGTGGTGAAACTCAAAACAGCTCTTTGTCTTGTTCCTAGAATGAAAATAATAATAGTAATAGTGGTAGTTGTTAAACTCTATTGTAAGTTAAAAAAATGTGATTAAAATATTGGCCATTGAGTAACATATTACAATATCTAGTTAAATATATTTTTTTTTGCTTGAGCAACTTTGAAATTTTAAATACTTATTAATATTATGTACATACTTTCTAGAATTACATAAGCTATAATGAATGACTTTATATAATGGTGAATTCATATAGAGAGGCTAGTCGTGATGCAGGGGCACAAAGTGTAACTGTAGACGCACAGGTTGTGGATTCGATTTCCACTAGAGAGAATGAAGATATTTAATATTTCTATTTCTTTCGCTCGGGTGTCGAGGTAAAGCACGGCGTTGAATTCCTTCACCCTCATTACGCAATGCCTCCCTAGTTCGACGGAAAATGGGGTACAGAGTGTATTAACACTAGCCTATCCTATTGTGTGCAGGATACAGTGTGACCTTAGAAAAATCTTATCTGATTTTGTTCAAGAAAAGTCTGTCCTCACCGGTATCTTTACACCTTGTCTTTTATATATGAATTTATTAATAATATTATTATATTATTATTCTTGATTCATAATGTCAGTTAGTTGCAAATTAACACTTGCATCTGCTGAATACATTCCAACTGGACAGACACTATGTCCAATAATAGATTCTTATTAGAAATAAACTTTAAACTGCAAATGCTTATCTTATACTCTGTATGAATGGATTGTCACATTACATTATATAGTCTGTGTTTAAATACTTGGAATGATGGAGTTTAGCCAATTTTTTTTATCAGTTTTTTTGCATCTAAATCAGATTACAAATTTGTTTCATCTATATTTAAAAATTAAGCTTCACGCTGTATCCCGCACACAGCAGGGTAGGCAGAGGGAAACTAGTGTTAAGACACTCTGTTTACCACCCACTTCTGCCTAATTCTGGAAGTATTGCGTGTTGAGTGGCGGAACTCAACGCTGTTCTTTGCCTCGACACCAGAGCGAAGAAATGAAAATATAAATGTAAATAAATATTTCACTTCCTCGAGTGGGGATCGAACCCACAACCGTCGCGTTACTGTCATACCCTTGTGCCGCTGCGTTACGACGGCCTTTATTAATAGAATATGCAACCTAAAAAGTATATACCTAGGAGTTCCTAAGTTTAGAGCATTTAAACTAACAAGCCTCAGTTTAGAGTTAGAGATATTAACATAAGTTCAATATTTGAAAGATATGAAATATTAATTTTAGCATAAAACCTTTGCCATCATGACCTTGAGTATTGTATGGAAATCTAGTTTTCCAATGACTTCTATTAATATCTTCCTGCACTCTGTTGACAGCTGTTTAGTCATATTGTGATTGATTATCATTTTCATAATATTTCAATATGATGAATTATTTCGAGACCCTCGTGGTTTAGCAGCGCTACGTCTGTCTGTAAATGCGACGGTTGTGAGTTCGTTTTTCACTTGCGTATTGGATTATTTTCTATTCCTGGCTCTATCTGGTAACAAGACAAAGCGGGGCGTTAAACTCCGCCATTCAGCTTTGTCTTGGAAATTGAGCGGAATGTGGCAAACTAATTTTAGTAACACTAGGTTCCAGATGGAACATATTGCCTACTATAGATACTAAAATGAATTGGTTTAAATGAAACTTTCACGATTGTGCCAATGTGTACTTACACGTAATATAATGTAGGGCAAAAGGGAAGTAAATTCTCATATATGTTAGTCATCCTCGTTTAAATTTAGTGTAGCGTTATATTTGGACTAATTTTATGTCATTTTCGTATATACCCATAGAGTAATTTAAGCATTTAATTGATGTTTCTCATTTATTTTATTATGCAAAGTATAGAGAAAAACAGAGAAATCTTTCTACATCTATCATTGAGATATTATATTATTAATTGGCAAAATAAACATATATATAAGTAGGGAGAAAACACAATATTCATACACCTTTATATATAATATTAATTTCCATGCTGATTCGAATTGACAACCGTCACCTGCAATCGTAGACCCTATAATTGAGTCAAAATGGCGTATTTCACTCAGAAGAAAGTATCTTTTCATTTAATTATTTATGCGAGAAATTTCAAATATTTTACCATTTTGTCGCTATAGTAGCTTAGCAACGCTATTGATTTTACCTGCTTGGCTCTAGTCCAATGTTTTATTATGGGCCATATAAATAACAATATGTGGGTACCAATTCAGTAACTCCTTTGCTAATAAGACTTGAATCATGCAAGAATAAAATCTATTATGATATTATAGGAGTTTCGATGTAATGACGCTGTAGTGGCATAGTATGCTCTTTGCTATACGCGAGTTGGTTGTGGGTTCGAACCGGTTTGGGGGAATTGTAGGGCTTTCCCGCATATAGCAGAATTGGCAGAGGCAACTTATTTTAACAATATTCCGTTCCCCACATTGCGCCCAATTTTCGTAAGCAAAAAGCGATAATAAAAATAGAAACCGGAGTGTTTTAACACTATGTTCTTTATATATACTTTATATATACTTTACTTTATATATACTTTCGGAAAGAATTTGGCGAAAAGTGGAGAACGGAAAAGCCTTAATAATAGGAACGAAGTGCATTAACACTAGATTCCCAGATTTCCACTGCCTTTCCTGGTATACAGCGCGTAGCGAAAAAAAGAGAATCTTGTATTGTGTTTATTATTTCATTATAATATTACTAAGACTAATTATTATTAAACAATGCAACTGATTGTGACTTAAAACTTATTATAAATTTTCCTCATATATACCTTATTTCTTGTTATAAATAGTTAATTCTTGTAATATCTTTTATACTCTTTTATCTTACCTCGCTTTAATTTTTAACAATTGTGTAGAATCCGGTACTTTTCCTGATTTAATGAAATATAGCAAAATAGTGCCGCTTTACAAAAGTGGAGATAGATCTGAGCCTGGAAATTACAGACCGATTTCTGTTTTGCCATCCTTAAGTAAA
>JAKRZM010000821.1:102362-138713 GCA_036379175.1 Heliconius cydno galanthus | reverse complement strand
AAATTTAGACTCTTAAAAATATTTCATTGAACACATGTTTCATGGGTTATTAGAATTCACCCTTAAATACGCAAGCAAAGCAGCGCGCGTCCGCTAGTTACTTATACGTACTAAGCTGAGGCCAGTCGTTGTGCAGGGGCACAGACGGGCGACTGTAAACGTAATAGGTTGTGGGTTCCATTCCCACAAGGAAATGAAATATTTAATGTTTTCTCGCCCAATTCTCCCCCTGGTAATGAGGCAAAGCGTGGCATTCAGTTCCGCCACTCAACACACAATGCTACCAGAATACGACGACATTTCCGTTACCCATTTTTCGCCGGATAGGAACTTACATATTAAAGGGAATGGAATGTCTTAACACTAGGTTGCTTAGTTTTGCATATTTACTAGAATCCAGTTCCTTAAACGTGTATTTAAGATGGCATAGTAGTGTAAAGAGGAACAAAATTCTACCGGTTAAGGCAAAATGCGGCGTTGTGTTTCGCTGCACATCAGAAAACAGTATCTTAATTCCCTTTTCAACAAGAAGTTTAATACGTAAGAGACTTGGAGAAAAAATACACTTTCATTTATATCTACTACCTATATGTATATTTACGTCATGTCCTCTGGTTATCATTCAATTGAGTTATTACTCAGTGTGACATTGTGCGGCGATCGTATGATACAGCAATTTTACTGACACCACTGTTACTTATATATAGATGCATCTATCTATCTATCTATCTGATGATTTTTTTATATGATAAGTTTATTTTTTAAATTATCCTTAAGGAAAATGAGACCATTCGTGGACATTGGCACAAAGTGTGACTGTAAATGCGATAGGTTGTTGGTTCGATTCCTACTCGGGGAAATGAAATAATTTTTTTTAGTTTCCATTTTCTTAGCTCTGGTGTCGATATGCGTTGAATTCTTACTAAACACCCAATGCCTCCAGAATTCTGCGAACATTAGGTTCCCTCTCAGCAGGGCAGGCTGCTGTGTGCGGATTACAGCGTGACGCTAAAAAAATATTTAATTGATTCAGTTTTGAGTACAAGTTACTATACATTTATAATAATAAAGAGAATAGAAGATATTTGAAACCGTTCACAAAGCTTATACTCAAGTATTTTTCTTTCATTCTCCAGTCTGATTAAATAAAGTACGATTTCCCACGAAATCTCTTTAAAATTACCAAAAAAAAAATCTTTCTTAAAAATCAAAATTTTCTTTCTTGTTTCAGGGAGCAAAGAAACCCTTCAAAAGGGTGATAAGAGCCAACATAGGCGATGCTCACGCCATGGGACAGTCCCCTATCACATTTATTAGACAAGTAAGTTTATTTATGATTTGTAATTTTTATGTCAAAATATAGTGTGGCGTTAAGTTCCGCTGACTCCCTAAATTTGGGCGGAAGGTAGGGAACGAAGTTACCTAAACCAAGGATCTATTTACATTGCCATGCCGAAAAAGCTGCAATAAAAAGTCAACATAATTTATTTTTTTCTGCAAAAAGAGAGAGTAAACTCTCTCTTAAAAGGAATAATATGAAATTTCTGATCGTCTTTCCTTTATAATATTACATTTGTTTACACAAGTGTTTTAATATTCGCGATGGCTGTGAATTCAATTAGAAATCAGCCAAATATTAATATTCTATGTAATGTATCATTTTTTCCATCTGGTTCAATAGAGTGGGTCGTTGAACTCCACATCCAACTGTATGTAGTGTTTAACGCCACAATTATCTATACTACCAACAGTACCTGACACTACCGATAGTTTAATATGTTAATTGCCTTTTTTAAAAGTGCTTACAATAACTTATTTGAATAAAAAATAAATTTAGTTTTTTTTATTTTATTATTTATATTATTACTAAATATTATACTTTATAGGTGCTAGCGTGTATATCATATCCAGATCTAATAGAAAAAGGAGAATTCCCAGAGGATGTTAAGCAAAGAGCTAAAGATATCCTTGGAGGTTGCGGGTAACATCACTTTTGTATTGAATTGAATTGTATTAATGCATTTTAAACTATAGCATTTTGACAAACTTTCCTTAAAATTTAATGTTTGTTTAATTTCAATCGGTTCACAAATATAAAACTTATCAGTACAAAGTATTTTCTTTGACAAAATAACTTTTATTGAATTGGCTGAAATTTTAGTTTTCAATGTACAGATACGTTTTAAAATTAAAATAATATTAGAAAATGAACGTAATTCAGATTAACAAATAAATCATTATAATTCAGGCGGCCGAAGCCGCGAGAGGGTAATTAATGTAAAGTTAAAGTCAAAATACTTGTGATAAAGAAATTAATAACTATTACAATTTCAACAGAGGTCAATCCGTTGGTTCCTACACCGCGTCTCACGGTATAGAACTAATTCGTCGTCACGTCGCAGAGTACATAGAGCGGAGAGATGGACACCCATCCAAATGGGAGAATATCTGTTTGTCGTCGGGCGCCTCTACCGCTATTAAAAATTGTTTGCAGTTGTTTTGCAATGATTTGGGTGGAAAGAAATCTGGTGAGTGTCTTTGGAAGTTATGGTTTTCTTGTGTTTTTTCTTTTCTTTATTATGTAGGGTAGATACATAAAGAGTTTAGATATAAATGATGCTTATGCTTATTATGAGGTACCCGCAAATATATTGTTACTGACGTAACATAAACTGAAAATATGCAATAATTTTAATTTTTACTATCTTTATTCTCATGGAATATTGAACACAAATTTTAATTATTTTTTTGTATAAGTTTCAAAGGACACAACTTCAAGTTTGTTACTTATATATAAAAATTTAACTTTCGTCTCAGTATTTGAATATAAGAGGTTATATTCAAATACTGAGACGAAAGTTAAATTTTTATATATAAGTAACAAACTTTAAAATCAATTTCATATTTAAAGATATCATATATCAGGACATTGGAAATTGACAGGAAAAATTTAACTTAAAAAGTTATCAAAGACTCATTTCAGCAATCTCATGAAAATGATTGCATATGTTATTTATATATGGAAACACATTATGAGATATCAGATTGTAGATATGGTAAGCTTATCTTGCAGTTATCTACTCGGTAACTATCCGATAAGTGGTCAATAGTTATTACACCATTACTGCACTAGTAAGAGTTGATAAATCGATAGATTTGATTTTTTTTACAGAGTGTAAAATATAGAGAACGGACACTCCGTTCTCTTTATTTATATTTAACTTTAATACCAGTTTGAAATAAATGAAGTGCTGGCAAAGACAACTTAATATTTTTTTTGAAATTATTTTCTTAGACATAAATAATAACGGCAGCTAAATCTTATTCTACGCCGATAATTGTGGGTTCAAATTCAAATTTCATGATATCTTGTAAATAAGTTAGATATAAGTCCAGCTTTGGCATCTGTCATCATTTTCCAAGAGGTGCCCAGACTTTAGCTTTGAACTGCTATTTTGTATATAGGCCTGTCTTTTTCCTTTTTCTTTGTTATTTTGTTATTAATAAAAATTAATAAAGAGGTGGGCACAGGCCACCATCCGGTTCTCCCTATTCCTACTTTCTATCGAATTCTGGAGGTATTCTTGAGGCCTCGTCACCAAAGTGAAGAAATGAAAATATTATATATTTAATTTCCTAGAGTGCGAGTCGAACCCACAACCTGTCGCATTTGCAATCGCACCCATGCACCAAAATGGTCTCAATTTACATATTTCGCATATTAAATTCAATTTGTTTATCAATACAAAATTCTCTTATGATGTACTATAAAAACAGTCAATTATCACAAAGATTACTTATATCTTAATTATTTATAAATAGAGTTCATAATCCCTTATCAGTAGCAGTTAGTGTTATCTATACAATATGTTACCTCATATTGGGTTATCTTATTAACAGCTATGGTACCATGTGACGTATTTGGAATATTTTGTAGCGTTGTTTACTATTGAAAGTAGGAAGGTTTAAGATATATTTTTATAACAATTCTAGCACCTCTTCATCTTACCAATGGCTTCACCCTCCCTGGTCGATAGCAAATAACTAACAGTTCCTGAGATTAGCGATTACAACCAAATAAACTCTTCATTTTTACAATTTTTATATAGATACAAACATATTAAACATGTATTTTGTTTAGAACGTTTAGACTTTTTATTTTTACTTATGTGTTTTTTATAGTAATATAGAAACAACTTAATGATAAGCATTCGCTTATCAGATAATATAATAAAGTAATAGTAATGTATAGATATTTTTATTATATTGATTTTCACGCTTATTTTGTTTATTTTGTTCGTCAATCGTTATAATCTCCTTTTTTATACCCTTTTTTATTATTACAACTGTTGCNTGCGGCGTTGTGTTTCGCTGCACATCAGAAAACAGTATCTTAATTCCCTTTTCAACAAGAAGTTTAATACGTAAGAGACTTGGAGAAAAAATACACTTTCATTTATATCTACTACCTATATGTATATTTACGTCATGTCCTCTGGTTATCATTCAATTGAGTTATTACTCAGTGTGACATTGTGCGGCGATCGTATGATGAAGCAATTTTACTGACACCACTGTTACTTATATATAGATGTATATCTATCTATCTGATATTTTTTTATATGATAAGTTTATTTTTTAAATTATCCTTAAGGAAAATGAGACCATTCGTGGACAGTGGCTCAAAGACAGTGACTGTAAATGCGATAGGTTGTTGGTTCGGGGAAATGAAATATTTTTTTTTAGTTTCCATTTTCTTCGCTATGGTGTCGAGGTGCGTCAATTTCTGGCACTCAACACGCAATCCCCCCTGAATTCACCGAAAAATGGGGACCGGAGGGTCTTCAGATTTCTTAGCGTTACGCTAAAAAATACATAATTTAGTTGATTAATTTTTGAGGTAAAGGAAAATGGAACACATTTGAAATCGTTCAGAAAGCTTAAATTCTTACTTTTTTTTGTAATTTCCACTCTGATTATATAAAATACGACTCGACACGAAACCTTTTTAAAAATTACCGAAAAAAATTCTTTCTTAAAAATCAAAATTTTATTTTTGTTTCAGGGAGCAAAGAAACCCTTCAAAAGGGTGATAAGGGCCAACATAGGCGATGCTCACGCCATGGGACAGTCCCCTATCACATTTATTAGACAAGTAAGTTTATCTATGATTTGTAATTTTTATGTCAAAATATAGTGTGGCGTTAAGTTCCGTTGACTCCCGAAATTTGGGCGGAAAGTAGGGAACGAAGTTACCTAAACCAAGGATCTATTTACCTTGCCATGCCGAAAAAGCTGCAATAAAAAGTCAACATAATTTATTTTTTTCTGCAAAAAGAGAGAGTAAACTCTCTCTTAAAAGGAATAATATGAAATTTCTGATCGTCTTTCCTTTATAATATTACATTTGTTTACACAAGTGTTTTAATATTCGCGATGGCTGTGAAGTCATTTAGAAATCAGCAAAATGTAAATATTCTATGTATTGTATATTTTTTTCATCTGGTTCAACAGAATGGGTCGTTGAACTCCACATCCAACTGTTTATTAATAGTTGGATGTAGTGTTTAACGCCACAATTATCTATACTACCAACAGTACCTGACACTACCGATAGTTTATGTTAATTAATTATCTTTTTTAAAAGTGCTTGTATTAACTTATTTGAATTAATAATATTTTTTTTGTTATTCGTATTAATACCAAATATTATACTTTATAGGTGCTAGCGTGTATATCATATCCAGATCTAATAGAAAAAGGAGAATTCCCAGAGGATGTTAAGCAAAGAGCTAAAGATATCCTTGGAGGCTGCGGGTAACATCACTTTTGTATTGAATTGAATTGTATTAATGCATTTTAAACAATAGCATTTCGACAAAGTTTCCTTAAATTTTAGTGTTTGTTTTATTTCAATTGGTTCATAAATAAAAATAATTTATCAGTATAAAGTATTCTGCTTAACAAAATTACTACAAAATATCTGTTTTATTGAATTGGCTGAAATTTTAGTTTTCAATGTACAGATACGTCTTAAAATTAAAATAATATTAGAAAATGAACGTAATTCAGATTAAGAAATAAATCATTATAATTCAGTAATTAATGTAAAGTCAAAGTCAAAATACTTGTGATAAAGAAATTAATAACTATTACAATTTCAACAGAGGTCAATCCGTTGGTTCCTACACCGCGTCTCACGGTATAGAACTAATTCGTCGTCACGTCGCCGAGTACATAGAGCGGAGAGATGGACACCCATCCAAATGGGAGAATATCTGTTTGTCGTCGGGCGCCTCTACCGCTATTAAAAATTGTTTGCAGTTGTTTTGCAATGATTTGGGTGGAAAGAAATCTGGTGAGTGTCTTTGGAAGTTATGGTTTTCTTGTGTTTTTTCTTTTCTTTATTATGTAGGGTAGATACATAAAGAGTTTAGATATAAATGATGCTTATGCTTATTATGAGGTACCCGCAAATATATTGTTACTGACGTAACATAAACTGAAAATATGCAATAATTTTAATTTTTACTATCTTTATTCTCATGGAATATTGAACACTAATTTTAATTATTTTTTTGCATAAGTTTCAAAGGACACAACTTCAAATCCTCTTATATTCAAATACTGAGACGAAAGTTAAATTTTGATATATAAGTAACAAACTTTAAAGATATGATATCTTTAAATATGAAATTGACAGGAAAAATTTAACTTAAAAAGTTATCAAAGACTCATTTCAGCAATCTCATGAAAATGATTGCATATGTTATTTATATATGGAAACACATTATGAGATATCAGATTGTAGATATGATAAGCTTATCTGTTAGTTATCTACTCGGTAACTATCCGATAAGTGGTCAATAGTTATTACACCATTATTGCACTCGTAAGAGTTGATAGATCGATAGATTTGATTTTTTTTTACAGAGTGCTAAATATATATAGGGATAGAGAATAGAGAATGAAGTGTCTTTAATGTCATTTTGAACTAAGTGAAGTGCTGGCAAATTTTGCCAACATGCTATTTTTTTTCATTGACATTTTTCAATACAGCTAATTTCTACGCGATAATTATGAGTTCAAACTCAAGTGTTTTACATCTTGTAAATAAGTTAGATATAAGTCCAGCTTTGAGGACTGCCAACATTTTCCAAGAGGTGCCCAGACTTTAGCTTTGAACTGCTATTTTGTATATAGGCCTGTCTCTCTACTTTTTCTTTGTTATTTTTTTATTAATAATAATTAATACAGGGGTGAGCACAGGCTACCACCAGGTCCTCCCTATCTATTCCTACGCCTCGCTATTCCTACTGTTAAGACACTCCGTCCCCTACTTTCTATCGAATTCTGGAGGCATTGTGGCCTTGGGCCTTGAGGCCTCGTCAACAAAGTGAAGAAATGAAAATATTATATATTTAATTTCCTAGAGTGCGAGTCGAACCCACAATCTGTCGCATTTGCAAGATGGTCTCAATTTACATATTTCATATATTAAATTCAATTTGTTTGTCAATACAAAAATTATGTATACCCCCTATGATGTACTATATAAAACAGTCAATTATCACATATATTACCGATATCTTAATACTTTATAAATAGAGTTCATAATCCCTTATCAGTAGCAGTTAGTGTTATCTATACAATATGTTACCTCATATTGGGTTATCTTATTAACAGCTATGGTACCATGTGACGTATTTGGAATATTTTGTAGCGTTGTTTACTATTGAAAATAGGAAGGAAGGTTTAAGATATATTTTTATAACAATTCTATAGCTTTTACTAATGGCTTCACCCTCCCTGGTCGAAAGCAAATAACTAACAGTTCCTGAGATTAGCGTTTACAACCAAATAAACTCTTCATTTTTACAGTTTTTATATACATTTGTTTTATTTATTACTAATTTAGTAATTAAATACAAATAATACAAACATATTAAACATGTATTTTGTTTAGAACGTTTAGACTTTTTATTTTTACTTATGTGTTTTTTTTTATAGTAATATAGAAACAACTTATTGATAAGCATTCGCTTATCAGATAATGTAATAAAGTAATAGTAATGTATATTTTTATTATATTGATTTTCACGCTTATTTTGTTTATTTTGTTCGTCAATCGTCATAATCTCCTTTTTTATACCCTTTTTTATTATTACAACTGTTGCAGAAACTTATGTTGTTACCATATATATTTTTTTATATATTATTTTAAGCCTGGAGACCGTCAGTTTATTTTAATTTATTTTTAACCGACTTCTGTAAGAAAAGGAGGTTATCAATTCGACTGTATTTCTTTTTTTCCCTTTTTTTTATGGTTGTTACCTCATAACTTTTGACTGGCTGAATCGATTTTGATATTTTTTTTTTATTTGAAAGGTATAGCTTCCCGAATGGTCCCATTTTTTTTTGGTCCATGTCTGACAATGGTATCTATGAGAAAATCACATAAGTCTTAAATTTGCATTAGGTATGTGCGCGACTAATAGCCGAATAACTCAATATCGCGCCAACCGATTTTGATGATTCTTTTTTTATTAGTGTAATGTACTCGTTATATATTTCTCTTGGGCTATATTATATACCCAAGAGAAATATATTCACATTATACTGTCTCAATTGTGATTATTATGATCTTTGATTAATATATATTAATTAATAACATGATTGTTAAAGCCATCATGGCGTAGGGGCACTAGCGTGCGATAGTAGATGCGACGGCTGTGAGTTCGATTACCAGTCGGCGGGATGACTTATTTAATATTTTCATTTAACGGTAACAAGGCAAACTGCGCCACTGACTTCTGCCATTCAACACGCAATGCATTCAGAAGCCGACTCAACGTGGGGACAGGTCTTAATGGGAACAGAGTGTGTGAATACTAGGTTTCCAGGTCTCCTCTGCCTACATTGCAGCATTTATTTTGAGTTGTGTTTATTATCTATATATATAAAATCGAAAGGTCACTCACTCATCACGAAATCTCAGAAACTACGAGTGCTACGAATCTCAAATTTTGCATAGTAGTTACTTATAGGACGTAGGTGCTCGCTAAGACGGGAATTCGCTTTATTCGACTTCTAAGGGGTTGTTTTTGGGGTCGAAAGTTTGTATGAAACTTCGTTACTACAAATGTTACGAGTCTCAAATTTTGCATAGACGTCACTACGACGTAGTCATGGAGACAGAAATTAATAATAACATAGTTCACGCGGGTGTAACCGCGAGCGGGTCGCTAGTATTATTATAAAATTAACTAAGACTAATTGATTGAGAAGGAAGCCGCAGATAGATAGTACTTCAATAATTTAGAATACTCTTACCAATTTTACCATGTTAAATTCCCTTTTTAGGTATTATGATACCCATACCTCAATACCCATTGTATTCGGCCTCGTTGGCCGAGTACGGTCTAGAACAAGTAGGCTACTACCTCGACGAGAGCTCCAACTGGGGTCTCAGTACTGAAGAATTGGAGAGAAGTCTGAAGGAGGCGCAGAAACATTGTAACCCTAGAGCGTTGGTGGTTATCAACCCTGGCAATCCTACTGGACAGGTATTTGTTATTTAGAATAGTAATTGGTTATTTAAATACTTGATATAAATAATAGAGTTGAGCAGTTGAGGCCAGTCGTGCCGTAGAGACACAAGCGTTTGTGGGTTCGATACCCACCCGAGGAAATAAAGTATTTAATATTTTCATTTCTTTATTCTGCAAATATCTCCAGAATTCGAAACCAGAAACCAAAAAAAGTGTCATCACCATTTTGTTATTTAATAAATACGACATACTAGAAAACACAGTGGCAAAACACTATGTCTCGATCTCATTCATATTTTTTTTAGGTACTTACACGAGATAACATCGAAGCTGTAATCAAATTCGCGCACAAACATAATCTATTCATATTTGCTGACGAGGTCTACCAGGATAATATATATGCTGCTGGTAGCAAATTCTTCTCCTTTAAGAAGGTAATTTTGAGTTAATTTTGTAATTTGCTTGCTCATTCATTTATTTTATTAATTTTAAAGAATTAAAAGTCAACTATTTATAGGCCATTTTTTTTTAAATATAAATATTGGAAACGTAATATAAGATGGCGAGTGATTCCCTTTTTGATCACGTTGCACTGATAAAAGATGTAAAATGTCATCACAGGTGGTAACCTAAATTAGAGAATACCTGAAGTTGAATTGTAATTATAATATAAAATATTCAGAATTTCCTTTTAGAATGGGGGGGTTCTACGAACATCTGTTCTTGGCCTTCCATAATTCTTATTGTATACAAAAGATACAGATTTAGCTTCGTAATATATTTATGACGTGCAAGTTAACGTTATGAAACGTTATTTTCTTTTCTTTAACAGTGCTAATTCCACCACTCTCCCACCCTCTAAAGTCTAAATCGTAGATTTTTTTTGTTACTTTTATACTTTTGTTATTTTTATAGTATTTGGCTGCAATCCTAGAAGCATTCTACTATTATTTAAACGAGTATATTATATATTATATTATATAAATGAGCAATTTCTTTATAGCCTGTTATCTCAACTTTCATTGACAAAAAATAACCTCTTCTTACTTTCATAGGTCCTCGTAGAACTAGGAGCCCCTTACGACAAAATCGAGCTGGCCTCCTTCATGACGGTGTCCAAGGGTTACATGGGCGAATGTGGTCTCCGCGGTGGGTGGATGGAACTGCTCAACTTGGAGCCAGGAGTCCAGCAGAACCTGTACAAGTGTATTTCCGCCATGTTGTGTCCCTCTGTGCTGGGACAGGCCGCTGTTGATTGTGTGGTGAGTATCTCTTTATAGCTTTATGCTGTATCCCGCATATAGCGGTTACTGTTGAAATTCTATTCTCCATTATTCAATTAATTTTAAAGACATTGCGTGTTGGGTTGCAGGGCTCAACGCCGCACTTGAATCAGGAAATCACATCCGTCGCTTTCACAGTTAGATTTTATTAGTGTCTGATTGTCACAGTAATTGTGAATTTAATCTTCATAATTTGCAATTGTCGCGTCAATTGGTTTTCAAGTTTGTCTTCTTCTCTGTTCCCAGGCCAAGCCCCCGTCCCCCGGGGAACCTTCATACGAGCGTTGGGCGGGAGAAAAGAAAGCGGTGTTAGACTCGTTAGCGCAGCGCGCCGCCATGATAGTGGAGACCTTCAACCAGATGCAAGGGTTCAAGTGTAATGTTGTACAGGTGTGTATGCTCTTATACAGGTATGTCGTCGTCTTAGCTGTCGGCCTATATAGCCTTCCATGACAAATCGTTTTTTTAGTGCAGTGAGTAGTTTATTGAACTTACTCCTGTTGGTAGGAGTAAGTCACCTCTGTAATATAAGTATAGATTATTAAAATGAGTCGTCGGTACGTTCACAGGGTGCCATGTATGCGTTCCCACAAATAACGTTATCAGAGAAGGCGATATCGGCAGCCGCTGCGGCCGGGCAGCCTCCGGATGTGTACTACGCGTTCAGGCTGCTGGAGGAGACTGGTGAGTTTATATGATTATGAGTTACGATTCCGAAGACGGTTATTAGTTCGATTTCCTGTCGAAGTAAATGGCTTCTTCCATCTTTTTCGTTCTGGTGACAATACCAACTATGTTACACTCAATATGTATTGTCTCGAAATTAGAAAGGTGTGTTCTCTCTGTCTGCCCTGCAATACGCTGGATAAACCGTGGTACTTAAAAACAAATGTTGCACCCCACATTTTTAATCTTTAGCTTTTCACGTTGTATCCCTCATTTAGCAGGGTAGGGAGAAGAAATCTAGTGTTAATATACTCCGTTCCTCACAAACTTTCGAAGCATTGAGAATTTTGATAGGTTAACAGAACATACGGCCGCAAAAAAAAGAGAAAAATTAATCAATTATTCTTTTATAGGTATCTGCATAGTCCCCGGCAGTGGTTTCGGACAATACCCAGGGACTTTCCACTTCAGAACCACCATTTTACCACAAATACCTCTATTGAAAGAGATGTTGGAAATATTCAAAGCTTTCCACGATAAATTCACTAAGGAACACTCTTAAGATGGAAAATTTAATACTATTAAGTTCTAATATATTGTACTTAGTTGTTTCTGGAATGTCGATTTTGTGAGATAATTTAAGTAAATGTATATTGTTGTGAAAATAAGAGTTTTTTAAACATCAAAAATTGCTATTTACTCCATGAATATATTGCATTGTGTTAAAAACTGCCATATATCCAAAAACTATACTGTTATAATAAATACTAAAAATATTACATAAATTATATTTTATTAGATATATAAAAATAATAATGAATAAAATCTTTATACAAGTAAAATAAATGCATTTGCAAGTTGTCTCATGGCGTCGGTACATAATGACTTTCAAATTTTATTTTTAACTAAATGATTTAATTGTATTTTGAAAAATATTTTGTAAAAAATAGTACGACACCGCCAATAAAAAAAAACATGTTTTTGCATTTTTCTTTGAAATATATTGATGAATATTTTTATTTCATTTCTGTTTATAGAATATACTATATAAATACTATACCATTCAAATACCCAGGATCAAAATTTATAAGTATACAATACCATGTTTTTTTTTAAATAAATAAGGAATTAATTTGTATCATGTGAGATTTTTCGTTTTTTAACAGAGTAATTTAAGTTAATTATGTAATATTTTATTTTAATTATATATATATATATGTTACATATATATCAATTCTGTAACCAATAGATTGACATGCAAGAGTGTATTTTAATTGCAAAATAAAATGACTCAAAAACTCAAAAACGCACATACTGGTAAATTACAAACTTCACTAGTTGTTATTATATAAATCGTCGAGGGGTGGTGAAATGGGGAAGGTCGATATTCATCGATATTTATAAATAGCGATGTTTTCTTTTCCTTGATGTGAGCATCGATATTATTATCGATTTTTTGTAAAGAATTGGAAGGATTGAATAGTTAAACAAAATAATATAAGTCTAGGAAATTATAAACTCAAATTATATTATTTTGTTTAATTGTTTCACTTTAAAGACAAAGATGGAAACCTGGTAAAGCCAAAGTGACGATATATTATATCACAATTAAAATTATATAATTTTATCATAATTTATTTATTGTTAAAATTGTTTTAATTCATTTATGTATATTTATATAATATTATTATAAGGATTAAAGTTGTTTTATTCTAATTTTGTGATATAATTTTTTTATAACTAGTCTTCGGCAGTGCCATTTCTTCAAACGTTTTTTCTTTATATATCAAAATTGTACTCAAATTTATAAATAATATGTTAAAAATTGCAGGCCATTGCGCAGTTGTGGGTTCGATCTCCATTCAGGGGAATTATTATATTAAAATTGTTTTAATCTATTTTTTTAACTTTCGCCACTCAAAACGAATTGTCTTGAATTAAATAAGAACATTTTTGTCTCATTTTTTTCTCATTTTTACATTGTTTATAAGCATTTATGAATAATGCGTTGTTTTTCTTCTATTAATTATTTATATTTTTGTTCGTATTTGTTATGTATGAAACGGAAAGTTACATTCCTAGTGAGTTAGTACCATCTAAGCCGTTGAGTATTGTTTAAATAAATAATATACATATTACTTATTGTAGTTTTATTTATTATTAGTGACCCGGTTGAGGCTTTGCCCGCATAAATTACACAATAATTTATTTACTAATCTGAATAACTTTCGTTAAATACAATATCTATGTATCGTGGTGCAGGGGCACACGCGTGTGATTGAACAGGCGACAGGTTTTAGGTTTGATTCCCACTCGAGGCAATGTATTATACAGTGTTGAGTTCATCCTCTACACGCAATGCCTTCTATCGGCGGAAAGTGAGGAACGGAAGTCAGATAGAGTGTGAAGCTAAAATATATCTTTATATTGAAAATTACAGGCATAGCCAACGCAGCCCTCGTAAGTCGCCGTAGAGGCGGCACGATACGTTAACACGTTCCACTCGTATGGCTGAAATTCTTGTTTCAGTCGGAAACTATGATGTACCTGTTGTCATATTATGTCTAAAATTCCAATAGATGTCGCTAATTTCATATTGAAAAATACGGATATTTATAATAATTATGTATGAAATAATGAATTCGGGATGTTTGGATAGATGGCGCTTCATTGACTTTATCCTTAACTTAATATAAAAAACAAATTAAAAATTAATAAAAACAAATCTAGTAACTTATTTTTTTTAATATATAAGGAAACACGCAAAGTTTCAAAAATAAATTAAAGTTTTTCCCCGTTTTAAGAATAAGGTGTATTTATTGATTGATATTTAAGTACAGTTATTGTTTACTCAATTATTAACTCTAAAGTGTCCCTACTTTTGGCTTAATTGCACTTTTGACGATGAGAAGGCTTAGTGTTAAAACACTCCGTGGTATATCACGTTTGTAGTAGATACTTATACCTACGTAAATATAATTATATGGAAGTGAATGTTTGAAGACACTTATGTTTTTCATGTGAATAAAGAAAATCATCAGAATTTTCACTTAATGTATGAATGTATTTTCTGTCGTACTGTCGCGACAGCAATACAAATATTACAGTAAATAAATCCTAATAAGGATTCTCGGGGGTTCCCCGAGTCGCGCAAAACAAACATAAATCAGTGTAGAGCAAACAATACTACGCGACGTAGAGAACAGATAGAGTCCTTGTAACGTATTATCAACAACATGGATATGTATTTTCCTTTTATTTTCTTTTTAGCTTCATGAAAATCTAGTTTAGTATAGTAGCGAGAAGAAATGTAGTGTTAAGACACTCCGTCCTGTACTCTTGTTAATTGGCCGAGCAAAACAGAGGTTTTGTTATTATGATAGCGTAAATTCTTGACTTGCGGCGGGCGTTGAGTTACCGACATTTGACAAAATTCGACAGAACGTGTGCAACGAAAGTGTTACTGGGAACAGTGTTTTAGCACTAGATTCTCAGATGCTCTCTGCCCACCCTGCTATTTGTGAGATACAGTATGAAGCTAAAAAAAAGGAAAATTACTGCTAAATTAATACTCTACTTATTAAAAAGTTTTTTTTTAAATAGGGCGGTGCGTGGAGAGTGGAGTGTCTTAAAGTTAAGACAAGGTTCCCTCTGTCTACCTTACTATAATCGGGAAACTAAACTAAACAACTTATCCTAAATTTATTAAAAAGTATAGTAATTTAATTACTTTAAAGATCGACATTCATACTCTATATTCAGACAGATACAATCAAAAGTCGATTTACAACATAAAATATTTTGTACAAAATCGAATGTAAAAGAGAACTAGAATACGGAATTAAATATTTGACTGAAAATCGGTCGAGGCTGTTTGTTGTTTGTTACTTTTATATTAAAATATAACCAAAATACACTTTCCATGTTTTTACAAAATGTCGTATTTATAATAGTTTTCTGTAAACAATAGCTACAATTGTATGGAGATAGAGAAGTGTAGGTTTATAATATAGTAGATCTTCACGTTATATCCTCACTTATACTTCGATAAAAAGACCAATTCGGCGTTAAGTTCCACCACTCACCACGCAATGTCTCGATAATTGAGCCATAGTGTCTCAACACTATAATCTTATATCCACCCTCCTCCCTCGTTATACGAAATATATATATATAAAAAACTTTATTATATATTTGTACATAGATTTATCCTTCCACTGTATGTCTGTGGGTCATCGATCAGATTATATGAAGCGTGGTGATTGTTCGCCGCCTCGCGGAACACGCTCTACCGCGCTACGGACGTAACGGATAATTATACGTTGAATATCTCATTTTATATTGTAACTTTTATAGTATATATTATAAGTAGTGAAAGAAGCCATTGTAGCTCAGGGGCAGGTTGTATCTGTAACGCCTAGGCATGATATTCGATCCCTTCTCGAGGGAATTAATTATTATTTATTTATATTTTCATTTCTTCGCTCTGCTAACAAGGTTACCGCTGTTGAGTCGCCCACGCAACACGGGAACGGAATGTCTTAACATGAGGTTCCCTTTACCTACACTGCTGTGTACGGGGTACAGCGCATCCCATTGCATCCCCATACGCTGTGTTCTTATATAGCAAGGTAGGCAGAGGAAACCTGGGGTCCTAATACCACTCCGTTCCCATTAAGACACTTATGTTCCCCACGATGGCCGGTATATTTTATATTTTTGACTATAATCATTAATATAACTCTACCACTGCTTTTTTCGAGAACGCCTCCAAAATGAATATTCATATATTTATCACGCCCGTTCGTTTACAGCGAGTAAGTATTTCTTGTGAGCTCTACGTCGCAGGTGTTTGTGTAAGTTTCATTGGTAACATTTGTTTAGCCGTAGTAATAACACTGTGCGAATTCCGGTTGCTTTTGTCTCTTTTATTACTTTTTTTTTTCTATTTTCTAATAGTTATTAGCTTCACGCTGTATCCCGCATACATCAGGGTAGGCGGAGGGAACCACGAGGTTCGCTCTGCCTATCCTGCTAAGCCCTGCGTGTTAAGATACTCCGTTCTTCATTAATACTTATTTGTTATTTTATTTCTGTAGCTTCATGCTGTGTCTTATATATTGCACGTTAGGTAGAGTTAACATACTCAACACCGCGATTGGTCTTCCTCTTACCAGAGCGAAGAAATAAAAATAATTCGTTTTCCCAAGTAGAAATCGAACTCGCAACTATTCCGTTTAAAGATAGGACACGAGGCAGAGAGAATCTAGTGTTAAGATACTCCGTTCCCCACTTTCCGCCGATTTTTTGGAGACATTGCGTGTTGTTTGGCGGAATTTAACGTCGAAAGGTTTACAATATTAATATAGATAAAAAGATAATAAAAATAAAAACTTTTTACTTTTAAACAATATTTAAAATTATAACATGTTCTTCTAAATTGCTCATATTTTATTAAATTCTTACTTTCATAAGAGGAGCTCATCTAGCTGACTCCTTATATTTTATGAAGCGTTTTCGTCGCTATTGCATTTTTCTTTCATTCATTATTCTTTAGCCATCTCGCTACCCACATGAAAAAGTAAAGAAAAACTTTTGTAAAGAAAAAATATGTAGTAAATAAAAAAAATTACCTTAAGTAAAATATATTTTATTTTTGTTTCAAATATAATATACAATAAAAATAAGTGATCCACTGTCTATGCATGGAAGATAAAACTAGCTAAAAACTAGCTATTTATCAACGCTCGCTTTTGAATGCGCATTTCAAAAACGACTTTTTAACTGTTTAATTTTGTAATGGTAAGTTCCTCTTAATATTATATGTTTGTTTCATTTTACTCGATTCATACATTTGAAAAAACAATATTTATAAGCGTTTTATTCGAAAAAAATCTAGAAGTTTTCCTTGAATACGATAAAAATTCTAGTTTAAATTTATACATATTATATTTAAAATTATTATTATTTTATTAGAACACGAAAGTAATTCAGATTAGTAAATAAATAATCGTGTGTTTCAAGCGGGCGAAGCCGCGAGTAGTTGTCTAGTATACTATAAATTTCCCAGTAGTATCTAATACAGATTTCATTAATAGAGTCTCCCTCGAAGGTCAAGAGTTCGACTTAACATTGTTAGCGTCACCCTCTCTACCAACCCTTGTCCATTCCTACACCCTTTTACTGCCCGCATGGCGTAAACAAAATGTATACATTTGCATATTTGATTATATTTAAAAATAATAACAGAATAAAATAGAACGGTAAAAGTGGGGAACAGAAGTGTCGTAATGGGAACGTAGTGTCTGAACACTAGGTTTCCAAGTTTCCTTTGCCTACTCTGCTTCTGCCTGCCCTGCAAGGTACATTGTTAAGCTAAAAAAATCTAATATTACTAAAATATATTTGGCACAGCGGCACAGCTTCTGACTGTAAATATAGCGGTTCTGGGTTCAGATGGCGAAGGAATTCATTATTTTTATTTTTTCACTTTAGTCCCAAAACAAATGTACAACTTAACACGCAATCTATTAAATAAAATTAAATAAAATTCCCTCCGCTAACCCTCATATTTACAGCGTAAAGCTATATTACTGTATTTAAAAAATATGAGCCATCTCGATTCCGACATTACACGCAATGGTTATAGAACCCTGAAAAAAATAATTATAGATATTATCCATATACTCGTATTTACTATTATTACTACAACAGTAACAATTATATATAAAAAAAAACATAAAACAAAATCGGTCTCTATATGGGCATCCCGCAACATTAATGGACACGTCAAATTAAGTTTTACGTTTACGCAGAATGAAATGGACACAAATACACATATATTTTTGAACAAAAAGTAATCTAAAATTCAAATAATGGCGATACGCTCGAACTACGGGAGCGATTTGGGAAACCAATCACGCAGCGCGGTTATGTGATGGCGACTAATGTATATACATACATTGATAATACATAATTATAAAAAAACTTACTTTTATGGCTGAAATGTGGCTATAATGGAGATATATTCTACACATAGCAACTCTGCTCCAGGCAGAGGGAACCTGGGAACCTAATGTTCCCATTAAGAATTTCCCTCTTCATTTCACTTTCACAGTTAGAGCAGTGCGTGTTAAGTGGCGGAACTCAACGCCGCACTTTGCCTCGTTACCAGAGCGAGGAAATTAGTCGTGAGAGAATTAAATGGCGTTTGACTATAAATATGAAGTTGTAAGTTGTGAAAATTGTTTTCGCAATATTGACATATGGTATGAGATACATTTTTCAAACCCGACGTTTCAAAAATTCAACAAACCAACTCCATAAATTGTTATAAAATAAAATCATTTATAAACATCAATATTCTTAGTAAAACAAGAATTTATTATCGAAGCTAGACTAAAACTGACACCAACTCAGTGAATTAACCTTACAAACGGAATTTCAAATGAAGCTTAACATTAACTTATGTTGTCAGCTTTGAAGTCAATATCATTAATTTTCCTGTTATGTTAAAAATAAAACAACTCATAAGCATGTCATCTTGAACATTTAGCGGAAAGTGGAGAACAGAGTGTCTTAACTCTACATTCCTTCAGCATACCCTGATGTATGCGAGAATCAGCGAATAACGTATAAATATAGAAATAAAAAAAGGTTTATTTAGGCACCGATAGTAACGTTTTACCTGCTACGACAATTTCATAAAGTCATATTTTAACTACACATATTATATAGCTATATTTGTATGTAAGTCAGTCAAATACATGCATAGGCAGTTATTTTTGAATACGATGCGAATGTATTATTGCGTTATACCCCGTTACAGCTCGACTAAACGTGCGGATTGGGGGTGGTGCAAGTTATAGACGACTCGATAACAAATAAAATTAAATTTTGAATAATTTTTAAAACTGTCAGCCAATTATTTGTTGGTTCCAAGATATTTTTTAAAATACGAAGCAAATATTTACATAATTCTAGCGGGGATTTTTTCAGGAAAATAGTTAGTTTAGTTAGTTTATACTTTATTGCACACAGATAATAAAAAAAGAAAAAAATACAAATAACACAAAAAAGAAGTAAATAAAAAGTAATAAATTGTTAATTAAGCAAGTGTGTTTTCTAACACCCTTAAAAGTTTGTGTAATAATTTTATATTTTTATTTTGTTTGTATTTAACGCAATATTCATGATGTCCTCGTAGAGTTACTCTTTGACTCGTAGGGTTCAATCTACAAATGTAGGATTTGGTCTTCTGGTCACTCGGAAAGAAGAAGGGATTGCAAGTGTTTCCCCAAATGCGTTTAAAATGTGTATCAGTTTAGTTTTAAAGTAAACACAAGCTTTTTTACGCTTTGCAGGACGGACACGACAGAGTATTTTAACACTCATGACTCAGTTCTTCTTAAAAATAATAAATATATTTATTGACTATGTAAAACGTCAAATTGAATGTTTCACTCAATCATAGAACAAATATATTAAGGCGAATCGTCCTCAGTACGTACCTCGCGCCGCACTCCATATCGCAGGCTCTCCCGGGACCCGCAACGCTTGCTCCTATATTGCGAATATTATAAAAATTTATTCCTCAATAAACCCCTTATCGCCGGCGCGATCTTTTAATACACACTTTTTATAGCACTTTCTCTACATCCGGCACTGTATTACAATTGTAACAGTTACATACGCTAAATTGAATCTATAACTCACGAGCTGCAGCGTCCGATTATAAACGCGATAGCAGGTTCGATTCCTACTTAAGGAAAAAAAAATCATTTCTACTCGCTCTTATGACAAGACAAAGCGAGGAATAAGGCTCCGCGACGTAATGTCTCGAAAAACTGGGCAAACAAACCAAGGTCTTAGCACCAGGTTCCCTCTGGCTACTCTGTTACAAGCGGGATACAGCGTGAAGCTCAAATACGGATGAAAGATAATTTAATTTCATAGAAAAGATGTTTGAGATTATTTATTAAATATATGAAATTTATTAAATAAATGTGCATTCAAATGGACCACAATTGACATTTGCACCGCAAACGTAAACGAAAACGTAAATTGTATAGTCTGAAGAGCAATGGATGGAAATTTATGGGAATCAATTCCATTAGTTTGCCAAATTTTAATACCATTACCATATACAAGCTACTCTCGACCAATGCTACTGACAGTACTCACAGTACTGACAATCATCCCTTTCATTGCATTCGTAAAATCAGCGTAACTAGTGATATTTTCTGGGGGGTTTTGGACAGATGTGTAAGTGTTGTTTTTCTTTTAATTTTTCAGGGCAAATATTTTATTAGTAAAATTTCTGGGGTGGGCATATTCTAGGGCCCTCCCTCCTTCTACGCCCATGTTCGTACCCCTTAATTTCATTGTTGCTTCACGCTTTATCCATAGCTGGGAAGCCAGAGAGTACGTTGTTTGTATATCTCTATCACTTCATTGAATGTCATACACACCCTCTGAGGGATCCTTCTTTTAACGTGGAGTGTCTTAACACTAGGTTCCCTCTGCCTGTTCTGTTATATACGTGAAATAAGATACAGCGTGAAAATTAACATCTAGATCTATATAAATCTTTGTAAGCTCCCCCACACTTTAGTTCATTAATGAAATAATTGTTCATCTACATAAAATGTTTTCGTACTGTGAATATGAAACACGTTTCATCATTATTTTGTTAGCGAAATTGGGGAATTACGTCAGTTATTTCATATTTACTGTAATTGTATTGTGGTTTATATAGCGTTATGCTTTTTGGTTGTTTCGAAAAGCCTACAATGTTATTGTTTGATTTTTTATTCCAATTATTGTATTTAAATTATTCCCTTTTTTTTGGAAAAGGACAAGGCAAACGAGCATTCGGATCACCTGATGGTAAGCGCACCTGATGGTAAGTGATCACCGCCACTCAGAACACCAGAGGATCTACAGGTGCCTTGCCGGATTTAAACTCTAGGCTCTGGTGGAAAAACGTTGAGTTCCGTGGGATAAATGGGTGACAATACTAGATTTCTTCTAATGCGTGAAATTGCATTTATCCTTTTTGTTCCACGGATAAAGTATATCTAGATGCATATATAAATCCCTAGTGTATGTGATGCAAACATCTAATATGCAAAAATGTTGCAATTTGTATCAAATAAATTCACTTAAAAAGAAAATGGACAATAAGAAAAAAAAACTTTTTTCATTTTAACACCATTATAAGACTACAATGTCTATATATGAAGAATACAATTTTATATTAATTGTAATATTAGTTGTAGGTTCGATCGGGGGAACCTGGGGGAATGAAGTATTTAATATTTTCATTACCTTCGCTCATCACGCAGTGAAACTAAAAAAATCTGTTTGAGACTGTCTTAACACAAGCTTCACACTGCCTACACTGCGATATACGGGATTCAGCGTAAAGCTAATAATAATAATAAAAGTANTATATAAGAGATATTTCTTACCTGAAAGTGCTTTTATCTAGTGACTATCTGACGATCGAAACATTTGACAACAAAAAAACATTACAACATAATATTCACTTAAGTTTTATCAATATATCGTCCATAGCGTTCAGTTAATAAGCTAAAGTATATTATACTAGCTGATCACATACGGCTTCGCCCGCTTAAACTTATTGTATACCCAAATTATACATTTTTTTTACATAAATTGTATTTATATGTTATCCTGACGTTTAAGCTATATTACTGTAAAGTTTCATGTGAATCCGTTTAGTAGTTTTTGCGTGAAAGACGAAAATGGAACAAACATTCATCTGGATTAGTAAGATAACCTTACTATTATTGAAGCACCACTTCAACTGATGTTTTGAGGTTGCTTGGCCACATATATAGTGGCAGTCGCGTGAAGTGGATAACATCCTGTAAGCGTTTTAAAAGCTCTTTCTAGTAGCGTATTGTGTTATAATAATATATAAAAATGGTTGTTATGAAAGAAAACTTGAAGAACCGTTCTATTAAAGCTTCTGAGGCCAGTCATATCTCAGAGGCATAAGGCGTGAGGCCACAGGACGTTGGTTCGATTTCGACTTGCGACACCAGAGCAAAGAAATCTTCGCTCTGGTGTCGCAGTATAACGCAGTGTTGAGTTGCACTCTACACGCAATACCTCGTAAATTCGGCCGAAAATGGGAAACAAAGTGTTTTAACACTAGAAGAAATGGAAATATAAACATAAATAAATATTTCACTTCCTCGAGTGGGGAATGAACCCACAATAGTCGTGTTGGAGTCACACCCTTGTGCCGCTGCGCCACGATGGTCTCAATGTCATATTATACTTTAACATAATTGAAAATGGAAGATGATATCTCAATTTTCTTTTATCTATTCTTGGTAAGTACATCTAGAGTAGGTCCTTGTATAAATAAACATTCCTTCGATAGTTTGCTATACTCCACACTAGCTCTACTACGGTAGAGCAGGCGGCAGACGGCGCAGACCGGGCGACCACTGGAAATTACATTAACGAATTTTCCAAAGGGAATTTATGATGTTTCATATCAGAGGCCGAGGGTTTACGCTTATTGCGGGTTTTCGGGACCAGCCACGATTGTTTATTGCCCTGTAATTCGTATTACCGCGTTATTACCAACACTGCGTTGGGAAATATTACGCAAGTTTCTACTAAACCTAATACGGTCGAGTGAGCTTGTTCAGGTGTAATTTTACCCTATTTGGGTAATTTATTACCTGATTACTTATTTTGGGATATTACTTTTGGTATACTGTGTACAACGGTTTCTACTCGTTTTGATAAGTACCAATAATAAATTATACTAAGTAGTAATTAGTCATTACTTTTACTACTATTATTATTATTAGCTATATGCTGAATCCCGTATATCTCTATATGTATATATGTGTAGGCAGTGGGAACATTGTGTTAAGATACTCTCTCACAGAATTTTTGAATGTTCACTGCGTGTTGAGCGGCACTCAACGCCGCGTTTTGTCTTGTTACCAATGCAAGGAATTGAAAATATTAAATATTGTATTTCCTCGAGTGGAAATCGAACCAACATCCTGTCTTTTCTTCATATAGTTTTCTTTCATAACAACAATTTTTATACATTATTATAACACAATACGCTACTAGAGAGAGCTTTTAAAACGCTTACAGGATGTTATCCACTTCACGTGACTGCCACTATATATGTGACCAAGCAACCTCAAAACATCAGTTGAAGTGGTGCTTCAATAATAGTAAGGTTATCCTACTAATCCAGATGAATGTTTGTTCCATTTTCGTCTTTCACGCAAAAACTACTAAACGGATTCAGATGAAACTTTACAGTAATATAGCTTAAACGTCAGGATAACATATAAATATAATTTATATAAAAACAAGTGTAATTTGGCTATAATATAACATTAAGTTTAAGCGGGCGAAGCCGTATGTGATAAGCTAGTATAATATACTTTAGCTTATTTTCTGGAACGAAACTAAGAAGAATTGCGTGGACAATTGTATTTCCTTTATTGCCGTCCGCCACTATCTTGACTATTTGGCGACCATACATTACGGCGCCTCAGTCATTACGCCAGTTAAAATGGCCCATCGTAGAAAGAGGATTTAGACAAACACCAAAAAACCTATCTAGGACAATAAATGGGCACACGTAAGTAAGATAAAGTGCCGACTCCTGGCAATCTGGCTATCTGAATGTTACCTAAACGTCCTGATGATTTCTTTGGTTTTAATGCGATATTTGGATTTCTTTTTAGATTTATGTATATTTGAAAAGATTTATACCTATAATGTATTTTTTTCGATTCACGTTGTTTCACGATTTCGTATCCTGCATTTAGCTAGGTAGGCAGAGAGATCTTATTGTAAATACATTCCGCTCCCTATTTTTGTGGTTTAGAATCAGCTTTACGCTGTATCTCGCACACAGCAATATAGGCAGAGGGAACCTAATTTTAAACACTCCGTACCCCATTTATTTATTTATCAGAATGAAATAATTAAATGCCGATGCCAATTAAAAACGATAAAAACTACAATTAGTATAATTTAAAAAAATATCAAAAATCACTATAGACCCCCAGTTCATAGATGACTGTAAATACAAAATACATGTGAGCAAACAATCCATGGATCTGCAATCGTTGAAAGAGGATGCGCATCCACGGGCAGGAGCTGGCGGGCTGCCAGCCGCGGTCGATAACTACACTCATCGAATATATTATCTTCAAATATTCAAGCCTTTTGGATAATAGCACTGCTGAATAAGTGCTGTGGAAATAATAAAAAAAAAAAAAATTGTGCGCTACTTTTGGCTGTGGGACAGCATCTGATAGTATACGTGATGGTTATAGTGTTAGGACACTCCGTTCTCCTTTTTTTGGATTGAATTTTGGAGGCATTGCGTGCTGAAACACCGTCTTTACCTCGAAACTAGAGCGAAGAAATATAAATTAAGATAAATATTTCATTTTCTCGAATGGGGATCGAATCCACAATCATCGCGTTACAGTCACACCCTTGTGCCACTGGGCTACTACGGCCTACGGGTACGGGTACGACTATCTATGTTGCAGGTAATAATTTTGATAGTCTATGCATTATCTCGGCAGTGGATAGAATATCTCTATCGGCGTCCAGGTAATATATGAAATAACATGAATATATTCACTGTGCTTAGGCAATGAATAAAAGTCTTAGGGATTGTATAAAATACCTATATTCGAGCTACAGATTTAGCGATTTCTATTATGATCATGATTTTTTTCCTCTTGCTTAAAAGTGAGGAAGAGGTTGCTTAGCACATTCTAAATGTCCGATGTTCTAAGAAAAATAGACACTAAAATAATTTTGCAATGACAACTAAAAGATAACATTAAGATTAGCGCGTTGAAGAAAATTCTTTAGCTTTATAATATAAGTATAGATATGTAACATTATCTAAGAAATAGAAAATACAAATAACCTATTTTTATTTCCTTTCTTATGCTTCGCTTTGGAAATGTAACAAGGCGTTGTATTGCGCTTTTCAAATTAAATTCGGGTTGATAGTAGAAAACGAAGTGATGAATTGTCTAGACCAGTCTATTTATTGTCTCAAGACTAGCTTCTCTCTAGGTACCCACCCCACTATGAAAAATGAAAATATATAACAAAGAAAGAAAAATTTTAAAATTGTTTTTATAAAATTATATGAAAATTAAAAATTATCTGTCTCTTAATATCTAAGAAAGTAATAATGAAAATTAATTAAATAAAACCTCATTATAGTACTAGAATAATGAAAAAAGTCATTCCCATTAATTAAGGGCAAGAACTGCAACTAACAATGGCTGGCAGAGTACAGATTAATTATTACTTTTTCTGTAAAAATTATTATTTTTAGTACAATCTAAACACTGTAAAGATAAAATACCTATCTATATTTTATAATGTAAGGATATAAAGAAATGAGTTTGTCACAATTTTATTAAGCTTTATTTTGAATACTAAAGAATTATTTTTATTACTAAAATTCATGAGACATTATTAATTAATTTTAATTCAATAATCTATATATGTATATAAAATCGAAAGGTCACTCACTCATCACGAAATCTCAAAAACTACATGTGCTAGGAATCTGAAATTTTGAATAGGAGTTACTTATAGGACGTAGGTGCTCGCTAAGACGGGAATTTGCAATATTCGACTTCTAAGGGGTTGTTTTTGGGGTTGAAAGTTTGTATGAAACTTCGTTACTATAAATGCTAGGAGTCTCAAATTTTGTATAGACGTCACTAGGACGTAGTCATGGAGACAGAAATTAATAATAACATAGTTAACGCGGGTGAAACCGCGAGCGGGTCGCTAGTTTTTAATATAAATGTATATATAGACAAAAATGTGAAAGTACTTAAAATAAACTTTTTCATATCTCTAAATATAAAAATTCCTATAAACACCAATTATTATATCATGAAAACTATAAAATAAAAGCCATAATTGTGATTCTCCACCATGCTCTACCACTTGCCTTGGGAAATAAAGCGAAAACAGGGCACAATGCCTTTGCAATGCGGACTTTACAATGTTTTTGTTGCGACAGACGAACGCCGAGATAAATCTTTGTTATTACAACACAACTAGTACAGTACAGGCTACAATACTTCTGTTGGAACAGACAGCGTGAAGGAGAATGGGAACGTGAAAGAAAAGAGGGAAAGACAACCTTATGCGTGTTGAAATAAACTTTTATGTCGTATAATAGCGTGTTAGGCTTTACACAAGTAAGTTAGTCCAATCGTCTGTGTGTCACTGTTATAATTTTAATTAGCATTATGAACAAACACTACTATAGAGTAGGCTGTATGTTTTATTTTTTTAATTTTATACATTTTGTTCAAAGAATAAAGAAAATTGGGTGGTAAGTGGGTAACGGAGTGATTTGACACTAGTTATTTCATGCTTAATACAAGCCGGAGCTAAAGCATATATTTCGCATATTGATAATTCATACAAAAGAAAATTACGCATTGCGTAGGAAGTGTACTTCAGTAAGTGATATTTAATTTCCTTGAATGGGAATCGAACCTACAACCTGTCACGTTTAAAGTCACGCGCTTGCGTATCCTAAAACCATAAATATAACCACAATCTTAAATATTTAAGCTTTGTAATTATTTTTTATACGTAATTAGTATATATTACATATTTAATTTAATTATATTGGTTTAGTAGGCCGAGTTTATTGCGAACGTGTCTAATGAGTGCTATAATTAATCTGACCTTGTTACAATATTGGAAATTTTAGCATCCACCGGCCACCCCCCCAGTGTGGATTTAATTGAACCATTAAATTGTATTGCTTTACTAAGCTTATGTTTTAATTGGAATACGAGTTTAGTCCGTAACTTCGTGCGGTGCTATAGAACATAATAAAATGCCATTTTTTCTTTATTAGTCCCATTTAGTCCCATTTAATTTGTTGAGAAATCCTGTCTTATTGCCATGAAGTGTGTTTGGAGGATATCTGGAGACAGTTAAGCTGACCGAATCTGCAATGAAGAGATACACAGAGTGGCAGGTACCAGCGATGATGTCAGAGGGAGAATGAAGAAGAACATGCTTATGCAACATAAGTTTTCAGTCATTCACTGGCCCACTGAATTGAGCCATAAATTCCTATAATTTTTCCACTAATCAAATGAAAATATATCACATTTTTGACACTTTCCAATAAAAACCAATAACCAATTTACATAATTTCATCAAAATTTAATAACACTAACGAAATTTCAATATTTGAACATAAAATTTTGTATAAAATTATAAATGTCTAACATAACGCTACAGTAAGCAGGGTACGTAAGCTTCGTTAGGCCGACGATATCTAAAGCAAATATTCGAGTAGGTCGTACGTACGTAGCGCTCGTCACATCGGCATCGCCGGGAGCGAGCATCTCAATCAATTGANTATTACATATTTAATTTAATTATATTGGTTTAGTAGGCCGAGTTTATTGCGAACGTGTCTAATGAGTGGTATAATTAATCTGACCTTGTTACAATATTGGAAATTTTAGCATCCACCGGCCACCCCCCCAGTGTGGATTTAATTGAACCATTAAATTGTATTGCTTTACTAAGCTTATGTTTTAATTGGAATACGAGCTTAGTCCGCAACTTCGTTCGGTGCTATAGAACATAAAATCCCCTTTTTCTCTATTAATATTCGTTGAGAAATCCTGTCTTTTTGCCATGAAGTGTGTTTGGAGGATATCTGGAGACAGTTAAGCTGCAAGTTCCAGCGATGATGTCAGAGGGAGAATGAAGAAGAACATGCTTGTGCTACATAAGTTAATTTCCAATATTTTTTCTACTAATCAAATAAAAACATATCACAATTTTGACACTTTCCAATGAAAACCAATAACCAATTTACATAATTTAATCAAAATTTAATAACACTAACGAAATTTCAATATTTGAACATAAAATTTTGTATAAAATTATAAATGTCTAACATAACGCTACAGTAAGCAGGGTACGTAAGCTTCGTTAGGCCGACGATATCTAAAGCAAATATTCGAGTAGGTCGTACGTACGTAGCGCTCGTCACATCGGCATCGCCGGGAGCGAGCATCTCAATCAATTGAGATGAGAATTTTTCCGTTTCTCGAATGTGTTTACTTATACGTCTTACACGTACGTTGTCGCAGTTGAAAGGCATTTAAGTGTAATCCCGACGGTCGCTGGTTCGATTTCTACGAAGAGGAATAAGTATATAAAATATTTTCCTTTCTCCACTCTGATAGATAAAGAACCGACGAAATGAAAATATTAAACATTTCATCCCCTCGAGCGGGAATCGAAACCACAATCAAGGCCTCAAGGAAAATAGGATATGTCTGAAGTAAAAAATGAAGTTTTAATAATCTTTTCTTTATTTATCTTTCGATATTTACTTACCAATCTGCCTGTACTACTATAGAACTTCATGAATCAAAGAGAATCCACTGGCTAATACACTGTGTCCAGCACAAAGGAATCTCATCCAGTTAATGTCTGTAAAGTGAATTACTTGGATGTCTTCAAGTAAACAGTGGACGAGACAAGGCTAGTGTGTGCTTCTCAGATACTTCATTTATCTTCTATTAGTCTTTATTGTAAACAGTATTATATTGGTTAACGGAGATATAGGAGCGAAATCAATACTTATCTATACAGATTGATTGTAAACTCGACGGTTGCGGGTTCGATTCGCGACTTGAGAGAATGTATAATCAATTTATTTCATTTTCCCATTTTAATAGACGCGTGGCGTTTCGAAAATGGGACGAAAAGTGAAGAACGGAATGTCTTTATAGTAGGTTTTCGCTGTTATGTTCCCACATAAACACTGAAAAAACACTGACGTACTCTATCTTTTTTCTATCTTTACACTAGGTGAAAGGCGGAAAAATATAAAAAAAAGAATTAAAAATAATTTTTACGTACATTATAGCAACACAATGGTCCCAATTAATCAATAGCACTAATTTGCGTTCAAAATTTCTATAGAAAATACAGCAATAGAGCTTTGCGTTGTAAGGAACAAACAAAAAAGTAACAATAATAATCATTTTCTTTTGAAAACGTCGAGGGAACGGAAGAGGGTAATATTTTAAAGAGTGCTTAATACGTAAACAATGGTATGTAAGCTTATTTTCAATTTCAATGTACTGAATTGTATCTTTTTTCTTTTATATTTTAGAAGAGGTTTTTTTTATTGAAAAATGCTATTTTTGAAGAAGAAATAAATCAGTCAAATATTACAATATTCGTAGCTGCACAGCATCAGACTGTAAACGGGGCAGTCGTGGGTTCCCTACTTGTATAGATTATAATTCTCCGAGAGGGGAGGTGATAAGACAAATCACGGCGTTGAATTCCACTTGATATACGGGAAAAGCGTGAACCTGCAAAAAGATTTTTTGCTAAGTAGATGTATTTATTAACCTATATCTATACTTATAATAAAATCGTAACGGTGTCTGTACGTGGAAGATGTATAAGAAAATATGTTATTAGTGGCATTTAATTTTTATCTGTTTGTTTGTACGCTTGTTCACGCTAATTTCAGTTTTGACTATTTGCCAACTTTTTTTAACATTTAGTATTTGTTTTATATGAATAGGTTAAAAATAAACCCGCACACAGCAGGGTAGGCAGAGGGAAACTTGCGTTAAGACACTTAGTTCCCTACTTTCCGCCGAATTTTTGAGGCATTGCATGTTGAGTGGCGGAACTTAACGCCGGGCTTGGTGCTAGAGCGAAGAAATGAAAATATAAATAAATAATAATTCATCCCCTCGAGTGTGNATAATAAAATCGTAACGGTGTCTGTACGTGGAAGATGTATAAGAAAATATATTATTAGTGGCATTTAATTTTTATCTGTTTGTCTGTGTGTTTGTTCACGCTAATCTCAGCTATATAACTATTGTATTTTTGCCAACTTTTTTTAACATTTAGTATTTGTTTTATATGAATAGGTTAAAAATAAACCCGCACACAGCAGGGTAAGCAGAGGGAAACTGGCGTTAAGACACTCAGTTCTCTACTTTCCGCCGAATTTTTTGAGGCGTTGCGTGTTGAGTGGCGGAACTTAACGCCGGGCTTGGTGCTAGAAAATATAAATAAATAATAATTCATCCCCTCGAGTGTGAGAGTCACAACTGTCCCGTTACAGTCACACCCTTATTAGATATAGGTATATAAGATTAGTAAATTAACAATTATGTAATTCAAGCGGTCGAAGCCGCGAGCTGGAGCGAGTAATAAATATACCTACAAGTAATAAAAATACCGTCCCAGCTTCAGTCGTTCGACGTCTGAGTGCCGACTTCCTTTAAGTTAGCTTGTTAAATGAACGTTCGCCCGTTTCTAACTTTGTAAAGTAAGTACTTCGCAAATCGGGATGAATATTACTTGTTAAGATATCAAATTTGATCATCGTTGTGTGTAACTGAAGTTTCCGCATACAATTTTATTTACGCGAATTATATATTATTGTCCTGTTTTTTTTCCATTTTCTCTTCCTAAATTGCCTTTGAAGGATGGACTTCCTCGTAAAAACACAAAAGGGGTACTAACTATCCTTCTATCCTTCTATCCTTCTATCTGTCGTAAGTAAGCTAGGAATCAATTCCTAGCCTACTTACATGCCAAATTTTTACTTTCCAAGTTTAATAGTTTCGTCTTTACTGAGTAATTTTAACTATATAATTAAATAGATTATCTGTTAAGAGTTGTAAATCCTATCTTTTGATGATTTATAAACACAGCAATACAAAAAAAAAGATTAAATTGTTTTTATTTTTAATACCCTCTTTGTGTTTTTACGAGGAACTCTATATTTTAACATATAGTAAAAATTTCTACGAAAATCATAACCTTCTCAAATATACTATTATAGCTTATAAACATTTTAATAAAAACATTAAGAACGACAATTTCAAAGAAACAAACGCGAGAATAAATCGCACGGGGGTTGCGTTGCATTTATCAATGTCAGTAATTTAAGAAACTCCGGACCGACGCTGCACCATTACTACTAGAACTACTACAACTAGAACTACTACTACTAGACCTACTACTACTAGAACTACTGTAGGGAAAGCTCTATATCCTTTAGTGCCGTGTATTGTCGACAGATAGAAGGATAGTTCGGGAAATTGCATTTACCAAGAACTCGCTCTATTAGCTGCTAGCGTCTAAGAAAAATATTTAGCTTTTTAAATATTTATTTATTTATCTTTAAGCTAGTATCGATTTATCAAGATTTATGTAGATATGGTGGCTTATTGAAACATAGCAACACGCTGTATCCCGCATATAGCAGGTTAGGTAGACCTCGGGACCTAGTGTTAATACACTCCGTCCACCTAGTGTTAACACACTTCTCTTCATATTAAACATCTTCTTTTATATTAAGACACTTACTTTTCCCACTTTCCGCTAAGTTCTGGATGCATTGTATGTTGAGTAGCGGAACTAAACGCCGCTCTTTGAGAGAGAGCCGCCAGAGAGAAAAATTAAAAATTTTAGATATTTCATTTGCTCGAGTGAGAATTGAACTCCAATCAGTCACGACGATTGGCCCCAATAAAAAAAATACTGAAATTATTATTAAAATATTAAAATTTGCGAATTCTTACACGTAATTTGAACGTAAAATTTTAAATGTAAAATAAAAAACATAAATTTACTATTTAAATATACTTATAACGTCCTGTTGGTTTGGCTCTAGCTGGAGCTGGAAGCTTCGGTGCATTTGGAATTCAAAAGCGCTTGTAAAACTTTATAACCGTACAAAATGTTTGGAGGAACTTTTACCGTTTTATATGAAAAAGTTTTTATGGGACGTAAGTTTGTAGTTGCTCTTAGCTTTTCTTAGCAAGATGTCGTTTCTTTTTTGTAGCTTCACGCTGTATCCCGCACACGGCAGGGTAAGCAGAGGGTATGTAGTGTTAGGACACTCTGTTATATATTTGCCGCCGAATTTTGAAGCCGTTACGCGTTGAGTGGTGGAAATCATTCGACACTAGAGGAAAAAAATTAAGTTATTAAATATTTCATTCCGTCGAATGGAAATCGAATCCGTAACCTGTCACGTTTTCGCCGTGACTGCCCTCATGTCGATGTCGATTCTGGAGAATATTTGCTAGTTATGTCGTAAAATGAATGAATTATGAATCTAAAATGGAACTGGAATACTACTAGTGTTTGGTAAGGGCTGGTTATATACTGCAAGGTGCTTTATTTTTTTTTAGCTGCACGCTGTGTCGTTCATGTAGGCAGAGGGAACTCCATCCTTCAGTTTCTCATTTAGTTGGCGCTACCTCTGAAAGGGCCCCACTTTCAAGTTAGTACATATACAGTCTTAACATATTAGACGTAGGTTTGGGGGCCCTGGGATCTTGGGCTACATATACTAGCAGTTTTCCTATACTATTTTAAATATTTACAATAATTTATTAACTACATATAATTCTAAATGCATGTCACCTGGTTCCGTGGTGTAGTGGTTATCACATCTGCTTTACACGCAGAAGGCCGCCAGTTCGATCCTGGCCGGAATCATATTTTTTGTAGCTTGTTATTTTTGCTAATATATTGTTTTTTTTTATTCAAATTGCAAAAAAATCATTTAGTAAGTATAGCTTGCTTTTTAATCAATTTTTTTTATCAAAAACAGTTTTTTTTAAGTAATTAGTGGTTAAGGAGTAAGTCTTGATGTAGGTATAAACAAATGTTATAGCTTTAATATATTTTTTTTATCTTGTTTCGATAATTATTATTTATATGACACAACATAAACACGAATATTTTTTATCATAATACAATTGATAATAAAATAGAAAACAAAAGAAACGCAAATAATTTAAATATTGATTCCTGGTTTACATTTCTTTAAAAAAAAAAGCAGACGTTCTAAAAAAAATATCTTTTCTTTGCTTGAAAATTTTTAAAAATTTTGATCGTAGCGAGATTTGATCTTGCAAATTGTCAATCATTTATGTCAAGGTACCTATATCGTTTTTCTTATAAGATTCTTTTTTTCTTTTTCTTCGTTCTTCTCTGTAAAGAGATTTCTCCATTTTTACCGTTACACAAACACCGCTGTTTTTCATTTAATTTCCTAGTATTTCTAAACTAATCAGAAAGCACCACTCTTAACCCGAACAGCAAAGCTAACAGACTGACCTACTTTAGACCCTCCATACAAAGTCGTCGAGTCGCGGTCACTTCAACTGCTAGCTCGTTTACAGAAATAGCCCAAAATATGTTTACTGAAATTCAGTTGTTTTTGTCTAAATGTGGAAGTTTTTTAAACTGTGTTAGCAGGTTTAGGTATAGTTAAAGATTTTTTACAGATACACGCTGTATCCCGCGTATATTTGGCTAAGGGAACCTATTATTAAGTCATTCCGCTCCCCAATTCAGGACTTTTCGTGTCGACCAGTAAAAATCAAAGCCGCATTTTATCTTCTTACTAATATAATGTAAGAAAAAGAAAATAATGTCATTCCCCCAATTGGGAATAGAACCCACACCTCTCAGACGGTGTTATAAACATATCACACACTGATTCCAATGAGCAATGAGTGCGAGAGTGACATATTCGTGGCAAGATTGATCGCGGCCGCTATAAAACCTCTATCGGCCGCCGGCGCTTTGAAAAATGGATTCGTATTCATTACACGGTGCTTTCACTTGACCAGAATTTATTACTGTGGAACTTTTTTTTTTAGGTGAGCTTAAAAAAAGCTTTTGAAAGTCTTATCTTAATATGTAAACCCTTTTTTTAGGTTCAGATATAGGAGGGTAGGAAGGAGGAATTGAACTCACAACCTGTCGCGTTTATAGTCAGTTTGTGCCGCCTGCGCCTCGACTGGCCTCAGTCAACAACAAAGACGAAAATGTGTATAAATTATTATTTATGAGATACTCGTATATTGTAAGAAGAACATTTTGATGTGCAAATAGACATTATATTTAATATGTATATTATATCGAGAACGTCGTAGCGCTCTACGGTTGTATTTTGTAGGTTCGATTAATGGAAGTTTTTATTTCCTTTTGGTCACCATAATACAAACAACAGCGTAAAGCCACCCAACACACAACGTCTCGAAAATTGTTTAACATATGTTTCACGGAGAGTATTAACACTAGGTTCCCTCTGCCTTCCCTCCTATAAAAGGGATATAGCATGAAGCTAACTTTCATCTCTTTATTTGCAAATTAACATACACGTACAAAGAAATTAATCATCATAATTTATAGTCTAAGTATTACACTACTATAAACTACAGTAAAGCCTTAGAACAAGTAGTGTCATTGACCCCTCGGCTTAAACAATAATAGCGGTATTAGATCAACGAGCGGAAGTGCGTAATGCTGATGTTATTAGATGCTGGGACCAGAGCTGATGCCTAACTCCTAAGATATTAGTATATGTATATATCTATCTATATGTCTAATATGTATGGATTTGGACTTTAATTCCGTAATAATTAACAATAGTTAATTATTACGGAATTAAAGCCGTTAGTGTGAAGTGGGACTGGGTGAAGTTAGAAACGCAACGATTATAAGTTCAATCCCGATTCGGGGAAATGATATTATTTAAATTATTTTTGTTTTCCCGATAATTGGATAAAAATGAAGAAAGGAGTGTCTCAATCCTCTGCCGATCCTGCTATGCGGAGTACGGCGTGAAGCTGTTTTTTTATTATTATTTTTTTCGATATTTGGTGAGAAATGAAGAACTTTTCTCACCAAATATATTATTTAATTAATTATTGTTATACAAAAAAGTAGTTATCGATTGAAGATAAATAATAATTATTTTATTACACGTAATCAATGTTCCAAATAAACTTGTTTTGAATATCAAATTACTTTCACATTGTATATAAAGAATATTTTATTCCTATAATTTAAATAGTTATACAAGTGGTTCCGTGGTGTAGTGGTTATCACATCTGCTTTACACGCAGAAGGCCGCCAGTTCGATCCTGGCCGGAATCATATAATTTTTGTTTCTTAAATTTATTATCGATACTTTTTGTTTTTGACATCAATATTGGTAATAGGAGAATAAAAAAATTATAATAACAACATATTTGTATTTATTTTTTTAAATTTTTAAATTGTTTTAAAGGTATGTTGATTGTAAAAACTTTAAAAGATATAATTTACATAATTATTATTTATACAGTTGGTGTGTATCATGTTGGTATATAATTTATTTTTATAAAAATTACTACTCCCCAGAGGCGCAGTGGTTGATTTTACAGTCATATAGCTGCATTTACACGCGGTAGCAGTGGGTT
Source organism: Heliconius cydno galanthus (assembly GCA_036379175.1). NCBI lineage: Eukaryota > Metazoa > Arthropoda > Insecta > Lepidoptera > Nymphalidae > Heliconius > Heliconius cydno. The sequence continues at coordinate 102,848 of JAKRZM010000821.1, read as the reverse complement.
CGATTTTCATTCAAGATACAAAACTATTTTCCAGATAGTGATTATTTAATTTTCATAAGAAAATAATTATTAAATAAAATAACTAAAAGATGAACATAATAAATCCTAACACTAGGCTCCATTTTCCTACCCTTCTATATACAGCGTGAAGTTGAAAAAAAAATACAATTAAAATATGGTCTTAAATTATAGCTTGAAAGAATTAAAAGTATCCCAGAAGAATATATTCATCGATTGACCCTCCTCTGTCACCTCACCTCGAACAAGTTATTTCCAACAAAGCTCCAGCGATCCCAAGTGATTAATAACGAGAACTTTTTTATCCTCTTTCAAGCCAATTTCGAAAAAGATCAATTTGTCTGTCGACAGAGTTACTTTTGTCATCAATTTAATGTTAAATAAATAGCTTTGCTGTTCTGATGGCCATTGTAGTGCAGTATATCGTTTGATTATAACATATAATTATAGGTGTGGGTTCGATTCTAG